>JANZYA010000060.1:14918302-14928783 GCA_027575145.1 Gyps rueppelli | reverse complement strand
TACTGAAATTCTCAGGGAAAGGTTCAGGGCTTGAAGTGGCAGTTATGTCCAGTTGAAGGACCTGTTTGGCCATCCTTTAATATTTTTTCTAATAGTTCATGGGATTTTTTCCTGTGTTTATTTTCTCTTTTCTTCCGTCCTCTGCTGTGACATCTCCACAAGATGTCCCTCTCTGCACAGACATGCTTTCTGGTTTTCCAAAGCAGTGGGATTATATTCTAAAAACTCAGAACCAAAAAAATTACTCTTTTTATTTTTACTTACGTGTTACAGAATGCAGCATGGTTACCTTATAAAGGGCCTCTTGAGTAGGAACAACTAATGGCAGGCAAGAGGCAGCTTTCCTATCAGAAGTTTAGTGTCTGCACTTCAAATTTAACCTTCAGTGGTGCTTTAAGCAGTGTGCTTGGCTTCTCTGTGCTAGGTGGCCTGGATCTCCTTTGTTTGTTTTGCTATTAGGCAAGTGTCTGCTGCCCAGATAGAAAGAACCGTGCTTAGATTTACTGTATATAGTGCTCTCCTGGCTTCTGATTTCCCCATTTAATTTGCCTTTTGCTTAGAATGTGTTCTAGGGAGTTTTTCTGTGAGCCTTAGTGTCATTCAAAAAATTAACACACAAGTAACAGTTTGGGTCCACATCATCCAATGCCTAGTCATTTTCAAACTACATGGAGACACATCTTGCTCCCTCCCACCACACATGGCAATCTGGTTAAACCCCTGCCCCTCAAACACTTACCTAAGCCATTGGTATCTAGTTCATAAATATCACTAACAAGATAAAACGAGCTAGTCTGGCATTGACAGCTGCCATTACTGAAGAAGCCAGCCATTCGGGTAGGAGGAGGGCCAAGGACAGGATACTAGGCAAGAAGCAAAGAAAAAGATAAAGGTGTTGCAGCTTCTCCTTATCCAGAACACAGTGTTTGTCTCTGGCACATCTCTCAGTCAGATTCATACACTACAAACTCAGGGTCAGTTAAGTGCATTCTGCAGCCTGCTGGACGTTACAAGATGCATTCAGTTTCTCTGCTTGCATTCACGTTCACTTAATATTTGGGGATAGCTTTTTCCTTAACGGGTACCTGAATTTTTTGTTCTAGAAACTTCTTCCCTGAATCCACTGCCGCTTCCAGCTGCTGAAGCAGGGATCGAATTGTATCAATCTTGGATGACACGCCGTTCTCTGCAGTCTTTTCAGAGTTCTTTGGTTGAATAGTGTGACTAAGAGTTGGGAGTCCGCTTACTAGCCTTAAAGTTAAAGACCGGATTCGCAACCACATGGTTTCTTCCTCCAGTGAGAGTTTCCTATGTTCTTCAGAAATGTCCCTAGAGAAAGGCACCAAATGTTTTCAGGCAAGTGCTTCAATTTTGCAAAGTAGCAAGCTTCACTCAGGTACAAAAGCCTCCCCAAAGTTACTGAATACTGTATGAAGAGGAAGGAGTGGTCAGAAATTCAGAAAACTGTATTAATATGTAAAAAGGCAGCACTGCTAGAAGAGATGAATGACGCTTGTTAAGTTTGCAGTTAGCCAGCCTAGAGAACATTTAAATATGGCAGTTGCCCTGGAAGGATTTTCTTTGCCATGGGTGCTGTAAGGAAAAGGTGGGACTCTACAGTTGAGGATATTTCTACTCACTTGTCTTTTGGATCCCAGTTAAACAAGACCATCAGGTCTCTGTTGTCACGCAAATCTTTCCACGGAATGTCATCCTCCTCTGGGCTCAGACTCATGGACTTTATACTTTCTTCTAAACTGGTTGATCTGTACATAAGAACAAGCAATATTAAGTCAAACATTTGATCACTGGAAATAGGAAACGCAGCTAACATTCTCTCCACCGTTCAACTCTTCTGATGTCAGAAATGTTACACATACATGGTATGACAAGGATGTTGAAGGGGAGAGCAAATTAGAAGCAGAGAGACATAGCTCACAGGTTTCTGCCAAAGAGCTGCAAATGCAACTCGCCAAGGTCTCACTTGGCCAGTGTTCCTCCTATGCACTAATCTCCAATTTTTTCATGTGCAAGGTGCTGCACTTATTGCTGCTGTATTTACATATTTGCTTCAAGTAAGAGGTCTAACAACATCCGTTCTGTGCGAACTTGCGCAAAGTGAAGGGAAGAGTTCAGCCTATTTCTAAATGCAATGAATTCTGGGATCTTCTCAAATGCACCATACTTGTAGGCTTGAATGATATATTCTGAGGTCTAGAAGAAAACACACACCATCTTTGTATTAGTTACTTCCATAAATTCAGAATAACCAGGGTTTAACAAGGTCATCGCCAAGAAATTGCATTTCTGTGGTTTTCATTAACCCAGAGGTACAGAATCTGGCAGATACTAAATCCCTGGGAGAAGCTTGCACTTTTGCTTGTCCAAGTCATCCCAGCAGTTTCGCTACTTTAATTTGAGAATGCCCAGATGCTCCACTGGGCAGTGTGATTTAATAACCAAACAACACTAAGAAACATCATGCTGCCACCACCACTGAGACTGAAAAATACTTAGAGGGGAGAGATGATTTTGGAAGGCTTTTTTTTCCTTTTTTTGAGATGCATTATTCAAACTATTAAATCATTGTTTCATTGTGAGAAGTACCTTCAGGCAAAACAAATATATTCCAGATTTTCTGGAAATGACTTGGATGTGCATCACATATTACCGCAACATAGATTAAAAAAATTACTCACACATTTTTTTTGTTTCTCTTTTTTATTAGATTTTTGAATACAGTATCACAAGATAATATCACGCAGTGTATACACATTACAAAACAGTCTAAACACCAAAGGAAACTGTCAGGGTCCATGGAATAGTTTGCTTCCCCTCTGATGAAATACAGCAATACAACACACAACTAATATTTCACATCAGCCCAAGCAATCTCCAGAAAGAGATCTGTATTTTGAACTGATAGATTTAATTTTTGCTACAGCCCCGGTTACAATAACAATCCTTACATCTCTTGTAATTACCACCCAGCATTTCACCCACAACTACGTAAGCCTCTTTATTCAGAAACTTGGATGACAAAGGTAGATGAGAACTCAAGATTTTCTTTATCTTGGAGTTTGTAAGGTTTGCTTCTGATCAGAGAGGCAAGAACACAAAGAGATTCACAGTATTCATTGTTCCATTCTTTGACACAATTTGAGGTTAGTTTCAGAATTATTAGTGTGAAACGCAACATTACATTATGTACAGAAACTAAATTGTAAAAAAAACACTAAGTTTTTAGTTCCTAAGCAAATTCCCCACTTACATATAACAAGTTATATAAATGATTTCTTCCTTTGTGATGCATTACAAATTTATTCACAGTTCTTAAAATTACCACAGGTGGGCTGGGGGAATCCACAAAGCTAATATAAGCAACCTCACAGAAGTAACTATGCAAAGGACACATAGCTGAAAGTAAGAGCTGTCCATCAAGATTAAAGCTCTGTTGCCTTTAAGCATCTTATTACATTGTCTTGCTCAAAATGCATCTCTTTATGGAAACCAAGCAGTAACTGTGATATTCTTAAACATGTGAAAACAAAAACAATGTCCTCTCATCTGGGTGTATTGCCGGAATGGTCAACAACCTTGTTTTACCCTATCCTAAATTTCTTACAAGAGAAAATGGTGGGCTTGTGAGAGAACAGTTAGCCTTAACCTATGAATTAGGCTTAGCCTATGAGTTAAAACATCTTATCGACCCTTATTTCATATTTCAAAAATAGGTGTAGTCTTCATATATATACTTCTTCTAAGTTTCTTTGTATTTTTTCTGTTTTCTAACATAATGCCATTTCCACTCATGAAAATTTCCGTTTGAAAACTTTAGCCTTTTTCCTCTTTTCAGCTGAAATTTGGGTGCTCACCTATTTTGTATTATTAGTTTCTTTCATTCCAGGGAGGAAAAAACTAGTCACTTGCTAACTCTGTAAACTCACCAGTCCTTCAGAATGATTCCATATTTTAGCTTGCTTAGTTTAAAGGTAAAATACCCCCCAAATCTACAAGACCTACAAAACTAATATTTATACCAAAACATAATTTGTTTAGCTTTGTCTAGCTGTAAGGATGTAAGGCTTGAATATTCATATGTTTTACTTAGCTGAGCAGAGAGGTAACCTGGAGGAAGAGCCACCTACAGTCCCGTGAGTTGACTGATTTTTCTCTAGAGCTCAGATCCGAGACATTTTGTAGAAACTTTTTCATGGATATTATTTTTTTATTATTTTATTTTTTTAATGAGCAAAACAAGCAGAAAGGGACAAGGAGGGAATGGATGACACTTCTGTCCCTGAGAAAGAGTAAGAGGAGGAAGGCACAGATAGGCAGCTTCAGAACAGCTTCATTGCCCTGGTAGAAGGTGAGGGAAGAAGACTCCATCTAGGGTGGCTTCAGAGCCAGCCAACCCTGAAATGCAAGTCAATGTCAAGAGAAAGCAGCAGGTAACAGTAGGTGGAGACTCCTTCCTATGGGGATGAAGGCCTCCATCTGCCATTCCCACTTGCTGTCTAAGGAGACTTGTTGCTTGCCAAAGGCTCAGATACCAGATGATGTGGAGAGACTGATGAGGCTTGTCCAGCCCTTGGACTATTATCTGCTGCTGTTCATCCGCATGGGCACCAGTAGTACTGTGAGGGGAGATGTCAACCATATCAAGAGTGGCTTCACAGCTCTGGGTGCGAGGGTGAAGGCCATGGCAGCCCACATATAGTTTCTCCCCAGTCCTCATGGTAAAAGGGAAAGGCTTGGTTAGGAGCAGATGGGAAAGTCCCCAGTCCAGAGCAGGGCTAGCTTAAAAGTCAGATTAAATTTCTCAGGGATGTTTCCAATGAAGTTATGAAAGTCTTCTAGGTTGGTGAGGCCAACCTGTTTCAGTGCTTAACCATCTGCATTATGTTACTTTTTTTATTATATCTGATTGGAGTTTCCCTTGCTGCATTTTTTTTGTTCGTTATCTCTCTTCTTTTTGCTCCCTTTGTCCTCTTTTGTCCAAAAAGACTTGCTCCATCTTTACAGCCAACTGTTTGGGAACAAAGAGCAGCAATTAATTTCTTCCCATTTCTCTTCTCTTCTACAAGCTTACCTGTGGCTTCTCTCTATACATTATATAGGCTCAAACCCATGCTCAGGGAATGCCTGAGTAAAAATCCCTTACCTATGAAAGTGTGGACTTATATCTCTATCTAGTGTGGACAGGAGGGATATACAGTGTCAAGCCTAGTTGTTTCTATCTACCCCTTCTGTTGATGGTACTATCATATTTTCATGCCATATCTCATGAAAGGGCCCTCTTTTTAGCCACTTTAGTGAAAATAGGGTTTGTACCCTCGAAAAGCTCAGACTGCCTGTAAACCAGAGATGATAGGTTTAGCCTAGCTACAGTGATCCTGGATGTAGCAGAATAGACTCATGAAACCAGGTTATGGAACAAATTAAACTTGGAATTGCTTTTAGCCTAAGCTCAGTCAAGACCCTGGCGGAGTCCACAGAGTTCTGGCCGAGTCCACAGAGGCCTGGCGGAGTCCACAGAGCCCTGGGGGAGTCCACAGAGCCCTGGCAGACTCCACAGGTAAGTCTATGTCAACTAGTATGAGCAATGCTGGAACACATTTTTAATGATCAGAGATAAAAGCACTGGTCTGAATGCAAATCATCCCCTGACTGCTGTGCCTGAAGCTCCAAGGGCAAGCTGCACTCACAGTGCTCCTAGATTCTGCGTTCGTGTCTTCCTCCTCAAACTGAGTATTATGAAGATGGTTGACGGATGCTTCTTGGCAACAGCAACTCTGTTTTACTCCCGCAGCTTGATACAGACAAGACGTTTGCGTGGAGGTAGCTCTGCTGGTGACACTAAATGACCATGATGGAAACTAATACCCAGTTAGGATGACATCTACAGTGCTGACAGCTCAGTGTTGTGCGGAGATCATTAAAACAATTTCACAGGTCACCCAAACACTTGTAGTTCTAAATTAAAAGATGAGTAAAACCATATTTACTATTTTTGTCCACGTATCCTCGAAAAATCAGGAAGTTCATATTATACCAGTTGAAACCAATATAATACAAAATAAATCACGTCTTCCAAGCAGTTCCATACGACAGCGGAGTAACTACTGTTCTGCCCTACAGCTTTAATTGGTTCGAGTCCAGCCTTTCCCTCCCTCTCCCAGCACAGAGTGGTAGATACAACACCGGGACCGGGGCCCACGCAGCCTGCGAGAGAGCCCTCGCCTCTGGGCAAAAGCTGCTTCCAGCAGCGTGACCGTCAGCAGGGATCCAGCCCAGGCTGCCGGGGACGGTGCGCCTGCTATTAGCTCCTCCGACCCAGGTACATTTCTTGAAGAGATACCAATATGCTGCAGAATCTTCCAACAAAACACCTCAAAAAAATTGTGACATATAGGGTAATGTCAAGAGGTTTAATTCGGAGATTGAGGTTTTTTTCACAGTGGGCTGTAAAAAGTGAATGGGGATGGTGTATTCAGATCTTCTGTGCTGCTTTGAAAATCCTCCCCTACATTTTTGCTTTCAGGAAAACCATACAAACCCAAGAAAACAAACAGGGCTCCAGACCTGCTTCAGTTGAAACCTATGCCAGGAAACCATCTTGATGTCACCCAGAGAAGAATTAGGCTGCAACCATTCTTTATTCAGAAGAGAGGCATAGGGTCAAATCCTGCAGTCTTAATCCAGATCAGTGCACGTTTTGCCTAAATTAGGACTAAAGAATTTAGTGCATAAGGCAAGATAAAGTGTCGGGAAATAATTGCAACGTTCAGTGTGAGAAACTCTGTAAAATGGCTGGCCTGTTTACAATGTAGGATGCTGCTTTCCTCATTGCCCGTGAGAAAAGCTAGGAAAGTAAATGTCCCTGCTTGGTTCCTGGTGGTGTTTCAGCGGCGGGAAGACATGGTTCACGGGTTCAGTCCAGGCTCACAAACTCTCCGATTCCCCCCAAGGCAGTTCATAGGAATCATAAAACCTTGAACTGCAGGGGCCTCAACCCCTCCTATTATGTATGAACTTGTCTCCAGTGTTTCACTGGGCTCCAGGGCAAGTTTGTTCATTGCAGCAAAAATTATTTCTTTCCCCAAATACAGCAAATTGTAGGCACTCCTTAACGGTAGATATGATTCCATTTTCACACGTATCAGGTCTTACATCTCAGCAAGTAGACTCAGTTTTCACAGAATAAGTAGAAAAAGGGGTTGAGGTTTGGAAACCTCCAAAGAAAATAAGTATCACATGGTGGGGGAGATGAAAAACTTTCTCACATATAGCGTGCACTGAGCTGGTATCTCCATGGCTTGTGTTACCGTACATCTCCTCACACTAATTACGTCACTGAAGTGAGGAAGTGCTGTCATTCTCACTGGATACATGGAGTAATTTGATGATGGACAGATGGGAAATCTGTAAGAAAGCTAGAAAATACTGTAGATTTCATGAGTTCTGGACTAGGAAAAGCAAGTTAGGTGGTTAAAAAGTGTTATGGATTAAAGGATAAGTCACCAGACTAGGAGACCAGAGTGTGTTTTATCAGGGATTTATTGCATTTACTCTTTCTCAGCTTACAGTGGTGAAATAAAAATGTCAACAATTGACAAAGAAATTAAACTGATTCAATAGCTATTAACATTTTATACTCCTCAGGTGGCACTAGTCACAAAATAACCCTTGAGTAATACATGTGCTAAATATCAACAGTAAGTTTCAGTATTTGTCAACAAACGTGCTTTAATACTGAGCTACCCATGCACAGAAAAATAGAAGGAGCAAGTAATGTTTGCACACCGCAAGAAGGCTAGAGATACTGTGCTAAATACAAAAACAACCCTTCAGAAAACCACTCTGGTTATTAGTAAAAGAAAACTATCAGAAATAAAAAAAGCATTAAAATGAGAAAACTAGAAAAGATTGCACACTAAATGTAAAACTAAACGAAGCAGGAAAAAAAGATTTTCAGCAGATCTTTACCAAGAACATAAAAGGTACCAGTGATGACAATGGCAGCAGAATCAGCAATAACAAATGCAACCACCTTTGATACAGGAAAAGTCAGTGAAACCAGTAGATGATCAAGAAGCAAAAGAAGTATTCAAGAGAGGCAAGGTCATTATGGAAAGAGAAAATTAATTCTTGGTCTCACTGTTCACTACTTGTGAGACAGGGTATTACACCAGAACTGTATTTGATGCTGAGGAGCCTAAGGATCTATCGAAAACAGAATTGTCAACAGAAAAGATTGCTGGACAAATCACAAGAACAAGACAGAAGTCATTGAAGAGTTAAAAGGGAATTCAGATATGAAATTATTCAACAACTGATTATGGTATGTAATCATTTTTTCCCCAGAATAACGTACAGTTATTCTGCAAATGTGTCACCAGTCTTTAGTAATGACTGTAGGCATTGCTGGGAACTACAGATCGGTAAATGTCCATTAAAGACCAGTCAAATTTGTAGAAACAATCATAAACAGAATTCTTAGACACAAAAATACGTACACGTTGCTGGGGAAGAACTGCACAGACTTTGTAAAGTCTTACTTTTAAAATGTATCAGAGAGACTTGGAGGAGCTAGCAACTACCTGAATAAATGTGATCCAGCTGCTAAGTAATGAACTTATATCTCACAATGCTTTTGCTGAGATCTCTCACCACAAGTTTTTAAGGAAGGGAGGCTCTCATGGAGTCCACAGGGCAAGGGACATGGCAGGGAGGGGAGCTGCCGGGCAGCAAAGTTCTTGCTCTTGCTCTATGTACTTGTGTGGTTTCCAGCAAAGCTGGAGAATCATGAAGTGACAAATTCTGCAGAAGAGATAAAATTACTCGGGATAATAAAACATGAGACAACTTTTGAGGGAGAATATCAAAGAAGTCTACAAATTTGGGAGTGATGTGGAGAAGGCAAATGGGGAATGACGATTCATTATTTCTGTCACTACAAGACCCGTGAGGTACCCAATGAAAACTATGAAGCAGCAAGACCGAAATAAGCAAAAGCATTTTTTGCCATAATATATATAAACTCTTAAACTGTGGTACTCATTGCCACTGGCCATGGCCAATGTCAACCAAAACCAGGTTCAAAAACGTATTAGGCAACTCAGGGCTATCAGTGACAAAGACACGCTGGCCTGAATGAATTTCAGGTCAGACTCAGTCTGGCAGTTTCAATACCCTGTGGGAAAAAAGTCATATTGCTGATGGTACGAAATGGTACCCGGTAATGCCTTCTGCCTTTGCCATGCCCTAACGGCACTGTCCAGAGCTCTTTGCATCTCCGATCAGAAATATTGGTAACTTCTCATGTTTGGCACTGGGGTGTTGCAGTGCTGGTTAGCGGGGGTTGTCATTAGGGGCGAAGGGGGGGTCTGGGAAGATGAGCACTGGTGATCCTGCAGCCTAGCCTGTGCTCCCTTCTCCCTCTGGAAGAAAATGTTAGAAAATGAAGAATGACAGGCAACCCTCCCCATTCAGGGAGGTTTTGCCAGCTCAAGACCAGATTGCTTGCTCAGGCCTGCCTGAACTGGTGATACTCAGTGGAGAACATGTTACTAGCTCGCAGGGAGAGCATGGGAATGCCAGGCAGTTTCTCTGCAGTGGTATCTGCAGCCATTCCCAGGACTCAGGCGGGAAGAGGCTTCTCTTGGTGCTTTAGCAAGAGCCCTGGACGCAGTGCCTCTCCCAAGCACAATCCGTCACTCAGGATGCTCGGGGGTGTGCAGGATCTGCCAGCCTCTTTGGCTTATGTGCGGTAGAAAGTGGGTCATGTCTCATAAACAGATTTCAAACACTTCCATCCGCTGAAGCTTCTGGTTTTGTATTTCCGCTGCTGACACCTCCTCCCTCTTGTGACTATACCGGCCGTTTCCTTCCTTGACCACCTCGGCTTCGGCAAGGAGCAGGCCAATAGCTTGCGGGAGGGAAAACTAGGGAAATCTTGTGTGCTTGTCTTAGTCCCTTGTATTTTAACTACCAATGCAACCCTGACTCAGTCTGCTGCTCACCTTGATTTCATCTAAGCAGTAACCTCTTCTAGTACAGACCATCCTAACAGCATCAAGCCTTGCCTGTACAAGGATCAGCCAGATCCCAAACCCTGTGGAGGGCTGGGCTTCCAGCATCCTCAGGGATGGAGACTTCTCACAGCATGGCAAGTGGCTAGTGGTGCACACCAGGGCAGAGGTGAAATAAGCTGGATGAGCTCCGATGACAGTTGAATCCATCTTGCTACTAGTTTATACCAGAGCAAGGGTGCGTGTCTGGCCATGTGCTGCAGTAGGGCAATAGTCTTTCAAGGTTCACAATCTTGATCATTTAAATCCAGTGAAAATAGCCTTATTTTAAGATACCTCCTTTCTTCCAAGAATAGCAGCTCTGGGCATAAAATCTTTAGGAACTTGATCCTTGTGGAGGAGAGACTGGTTCATGTTCAAAAGGCTCTTTGGTAGGAGATGCCTAAC
>JANZYA010000060.1:12579553-12590284 GCA_027575145.1 Gyps rueppelli | reverse complement strand
CGGCACTGGGAGCACTGCAGGTGTGGCCTCACCAGTGCTGAGCAGAGGGGAAGGATCACCTCCTTTGACCTGCTTGCAATACTTTGCTTAATGCAGCTTGGGAGACCATGAACCTTCTCTGCTCCAAGGGCACACTGCTGGCTCGTGTTCAACTAGGTGTCCACAGGCCCCCCAGGTCCTTTTCTGCAAAGTTTCTCTTAAGGCACTGATTTTATAACGTGTAACTTTATAACCCACCCCTCAGAAGGCTCAGACTGGATATACGTTTACCCCAGTTAGTTGCAAAGAAAGTTAAAACTGTATTAGTGATGACAGAATGAAGGATGACAATAAGTGCCTGGGGGTTATGCCATCATTTAGACTTGAAAAATAGCTCAAATTATGTGTATACTAAAGGATTTGAATAATGTCTAGTTCTCTATGTGTATGCATGTATGCATAGATTATATATTTATAAAGCTGCTAAAAGAACATTACATTTACATAAGAAAATTACCTGAAAATAATGCTGTAAATAAGGATTCTTTTTGTAGCCTTTGTATTTTTGTGTTACGGAATCATTTTTAGCTAAGTACTATGCTTTCCTGTTTTTCTAAGACTGAGTTTGAAATTTATTTTAGGTCGTCCACTCAAGAAGCATGCCTATGAGTTCCTTTCAGCCAAACCTAGAGAAAGGGAAGCATGTAGCCCTAAATCCTTAGAAAGAGTAGATACACGAAATAAAAAACAAAACAAAAAAACCCACCATAAACCACCTGTTACTTAAATCTGAATATTAGTCTTTCTAGAAACCCAGGGATCTTATGTCCAGTGTCTTCCCAAGCAAGAGAAGTTGCTTTTGTCAAGGGCCATCATCATACACTGAGATCGCCTTGTTCATGATAATGATTTTTTAATGTCAATTTGTAACATTTAAAGGAAACAGACCTGTTCTCAGGATGCAACTGGGTGTGTCTCCAGACCAGGCCCCCATCACTTGGCAAATTCTTTCCTTTGACCCAGTGAGTTCATAGCCCTGATTGCAGATGAAACTGATGGTTGAGCCCAGCAGGTAGGTAGTTCCATTCTTTCTTCCATTGGTTGGATGATCCAGCCAACCACAAGAGATGACTAGTAAAAGAGACATAACTGGTTAAAGTATTTTGGTTTTGGACTAACAAATCTCCATCACAATGATTCAAATGGCATTTTAGTGGCAACTCATTCTCTCCTGAGCACTGCAGTGCCCCAGCGGGATGCTTCAAGGGCTCTAGAGGTTTCATCCCTCTTAAGACTTGTTCTGGCCAAGCACCTGGGGGTTCTTGACCAAAACTCAAGGCAGAGACTGAGCTCTGCCCTAACCAGTGCTAGACTACTGCTAGAGCCCCAGGAGAGGCTGGGCAGGTAACAGGGCTGATCCAGCACGTACGTTCCCTCTTTGTCGGGACGAGTCTGAGCTGCTCTCCTTGTGCTTTGCCCCTGAGGGAGTGGATGCGGACGGAGAAGAGGAAACTCTCCTTGGGACGTTCACGTACAACGTGGCAAAAGAGGCCATTCAGACCTTCCCTCTGAAGGTAGGGTCCAGGCACGGGGACAAGAGCAAAACAGATTTGCCTGCAAGTCCATGGCAGGAAGAGAGTGAATGCTTTCTCCCTGGGCAGAGGGGCCCGGACCGCCGCCGAGAGAGACCTGGCGGGGTTGGGAGGGCTGAGTAGCACGCGGTGGTGGCAGCAAAAGGATAGCGAGGGCAGGGCCAGACCCGTGGGAGCACAAGTCCTGAGAGATCCCTGGCTGCACACGGCCGCGGGAAGAGCCTCCCTCTCACCAGCGGTTGCCCCTCAGGTGCCGACAGCGAGTGGCTTCACCACAAAACAAGGTTCCCACGTCCCCGTGTGTGTGCCAAAGTCTGCTTTCGGAGGCTCAGCTCGCTCCTCACTCTTTTACACATTGCCATCACATGTTTGCCAGAAAGGAAACGTGGGGAAATAAAGGTTACTGTAGGTAAAAACAAACCCAACCCATGGTCTTGTTAAGAAATCCTCGCAGTCACCCCTATCCTCCAGCAGCATCAATCATCGCAATGGAGAAGTTACCTCTGATTATGGTGGTTGCCATACCGGGGACACACCAGGTGAGCTCTGGAGGTGGGCAGAGTCACCCCCATCCCCTGCCAGCTGCTGGGGTCCTGCCAAGCCCGCTGTGTGCTCAGAGGCATCCACATGGGCTCTGAAGCATGGTTCCCAGTAGTCTTTACCTCGTTCTTCACCTATTTGTAAAGAAGCCTATAGTGATGCTGACTTATCTGCTGGGGGCAGGTAGGTTTTCAACTCAGATTTCCAAGGGAAACTCCCCAGAAGGCTTTTACATGCTCGACGGCTTGAACTGCTTCATCCCCGTTGCCAAGCACCTTCTCAGGCATTTACAGCCGCAGCGTGCGCTGGGCTGCCTCTCCTCTGCCTCCTCCTGTCCTGCACGGTGGCAATGGTGGGAACGGTGACCCAGGGGCCAGAGCACCAGGGAATCACCGCTCGGTACGCGTGGCCCCGTCCCTCCCACGGCATCGTGCTGGTCTGCGAGGACGAGCTCTCACCCACGACCCAGCCTTCGGATATCTTTGCAAGCCTTCTGGAGTCTCTCAAACCTTCTTGGGGTCTTTGCAAGCTTCCCAGAGACTTTGCAAACCTTCGGGGTTCTTTGCTAGCCATGCAGGGTCTTTGCAAGCCTTGGGGAAAGCTGGTATCTTTCTCTTGAGAACTGGGTAGTGGTTTTGTTTCCTGCAACAGCTCTGCCTTTAGTCCCTTCTGAGCAAACCACATGTAGCACCGAAATCTGGATTCAAACAATTCACTAATCCACGAAGATCCTGCACTGAATTTTACTGAAGTAATTATTTGCTAAAGAAAAGGAGTAATTCAGTTATTTAAAGATTGCTGTTGGGCAATGGAAAATTCATGTTCTTTCCCAGTTTCTTTTATGCCCCCATGTAGATTGATTTTTAAAAATCCTAAACGGACCCCAAAACCCTGTTGTTGACAGAACCGCAGGCAGAGGTAACAGCAGGCACGTTTTGCAAGTCACTCCGCAGTGTAGAGAGCTGAGCACCTGCTCGCAGCTTCTCAGGGAGCCGAGAGCAGCATTCAGAGAGATGGGCTTAGTGGAAACGCCACACAAATCAGGCTTGTTCTTATATTTGTGTTTGTTAGGGCATTTGGTTCAAGCTTTCTGCAGACCTAACCCCAACAAAGTGGAGAATTTGGCTATTTTATTTCATTTAAATTCTTGTCAGAGTTTTTTGCTTGCTGCCTCAACTTTCCCCTCTCCCTTTGCTGGGACAGCTGCTTAACCTGTTGGTTTGCCACAAGTCACTGGCGCTATATGAAAAAGATCGTTGGAGTACTAGTGTACTGTAGAAGAGCTTTCTACAGCCCAGCATTTCTTTCAGCTTGGTTTCCGGCATGTTAAGCGATAGTTTTGTGTACTGCCTCTTAATTCATAGTTGAAAACAGCTTTCACTTTAGTCTACTCTCAGCGCGTGTTTAGATGGTACCATGTGCCTATTTTGAAGTGGAGAATTGGAGTTTAAAACAGTTCTGATGACACGTTTCTGACTCCAGTCTTCTGCTTGATTCCATTCTGTAATTCTTCATTTTTATTTGTAAACTTTCTGGCTTGAATTGTAAACAGTAGATATGTTATTTTCTAACTTTATATGTGATTAGGTTCAGTGAGGTAGCTTCCTATTCAAAATAGTCTGAAGAAGCAGTAGGGTTCTATAGAACACTTTTTTATTTTGAAATGCATGTCTTGCAGTTTGGGTTCCTAGATGAATATGAACGGGTAGATGGCACTAAAAATTCCAGCTGAAGAAGTAATGAATGACCTTAATCACTTGGATCAAGTACTCAAGAGGACATGAGAGAGATCATTTGCTACAGAATTCCATTTCTTGCTTAAATGAAGATGGATGTTCAGGACCAATAGGTTTCCAGTGCTTGTCCTGTGCTTTCCTCAAGTGTTCCATTCCATTTTACCATGTGCCCTGTCTTTGCTCTTGTTTTTTATCCAGCCTTCTGCATTGCTGCATCCTCTCCAGCTGCAAATGCCGTTGGATGTACCTAGGCTTTGCTCTCCAACTTAGGCAACTTTCTTTTCCTGTTCCCTTTCTGCTCTTTTCCTTAAGCTGGTGCATCTTCTTGAAGTGCTGGCTGAGGGAGTTAAGGGACAAGGAGGTGTCTTGTCCCTATGTATATGTCAAGCGTAAGAACAACTGCAGAATTACATCCTGTTTAGGTGATCTGTATGAATGAGGTGGTGTTGGGGTAGAGTGCATTTTCAGATTCAACAGCCCAGGGCACAGTGATTGCTAACCCCAGCACAGTAACTGCTACAAGGAACCACAGGGAAAAAAAACCTAAGGAAAGGGAGTGATACTGCAGTTCTCCAATTTAAATGATACTGAATTTTTGGGAACAGTTCCTTGCTGCAGACTCGCAGCACATTCTTAGGACAATTTACAGAAAGAAGCACCTGCCTGGAGTTGTTAAATACAACTATTTATGCAGGAGCTCTGAAAACAAAGCCAGAGCTTGTAATTTGCAAGTGCTGCAGCTGCTTCGCCATTAAAGTATGTGATGAAGAATGTAATGTACTTGTACGTAAAGTAGAGCTAATCTTATTTCTCCATCTATCATACTTTTGAGTACTTATCACTACATTACCTAAAAGCTTTATTTTGTGGTCACTCGCGCAGAAATTAGCTCACTCCAGGAGTCCAAACTCTTTCTGGAAGTGGTGAAAATACTCTCTACTTGTTTATATGATAGATTTACTTTGGTGCCAGTTGGTTTATCACACAATTCATTTTGAACTAGATCTTATTTTTTAAGTGATTTTTTTCTTCAGTGCTGCTGAATGGTTCAAGATTGACAGCCCTGGAGGCTTAACCACTCCGTCTTGCCCCAGAACAGGGGACAGGTTGGGGCTGTAGCAGGCAGCTGTCGGAACAAGCTCCCCACCACTGCCCCTTCTGTGCTTTTGCTTCTTCGAGTAACGCTGCTTCTGCAGCACTGTTTGTGATCCTTTTTCCTGTTTGTACTGGTAGGCCTTTCAAATTGGAAGGGGCAATTCTGGAATGCAAAGGTAGCTGCTGCTCTTCTCAGCAGAACCGCAAGGAAAAGAATCACATCGGCATCCGCCTGCTGCTGTCGGAGGTGCTACGAGATGCATTGCCTCTAGCAGCACTGCGTTTTATGTACAGCTGTATGGATAGTTGGAGAAGTTACCATGACATCAAATCACCCCCTCCCTCCATTTCACTACATGGCATTTACATCTCCCTTCGAGGCGAAAACAGATAAAGCAACAAATACAGCATGAAATAAGCCCGGACCTACCCCTGTTCCACCTGGAACTGGGCCATTGGCTTCGCTGGAGCAGGGACAAGCCCTTTACCTGCACCAAGATCAATATAACTTTGAACAAAAACAAAAGAATATCTGTTGACTCTTGGCTGCTACGCACACCTTATGGTTGAAGTCCGGCCAATTAAACTCTCAAAGCAGTAACGCTGTCAAGACATCCAGCTGCTAAATGAGGTGCGCGCAAAAGATTTTGCTTAATTTCTGAGAATGAGAAAATATTTGCTAAAAACTACCACACTCTAAATTCTGCTGCTGTTTTCCCTCAAAAGCATTAGGTCTCCAAAAGCCAGCTGCTAAAGGAACGCAGTTTTCTTTCTTAAAGCCGAGGGTACATTTAGACTCTACATTAAGAGTACCATAAATAATATAGTGACCGCACATGTCAAGTTAATATTAAAAACAGGGGCTGCTCACTCATTAATAGCTAAAAATTCTCAGGTTACAATTACGACCAAATGGTAGTTTGAGCTGTCACTAATAACAGAGTGACTTTGTGCTGAACTAATGGTGGATTTTCACTGATCTTTAGCTGAATGACAAGGAAGAGAGTTTACTTAAGGTTACCTTATCCTATTCACTGGGACATCTTGCTTCATGTCTAAGGTAATGTTTAACTTCTCAGTTGCCACACTGGGCTTCAGAAAGTGTGCTGATTGGTCTTAATTAGTATGTGTGCTTGTCCTATGATGTGCAGAAATGCATAATAATAAACTGTTTAAGTACACTGCTTGATCTGGTAACATGCAGTCATCTCAGCTGAAGTGTAGATTCCCTTAGAAGTCTTCTGTTGTGACAAAGAGCTGCCTTCATCTGAACAGTTCTGCTCAGATTCCACAGGAAAAAGCACCTGGCTGATTAAAATGTATTTTGTCATCTGTATGTAAATGCTGTATTTTCAGGACCTGAAAACATAAGGAATTATTCAGAGCTGTCAGTAGGGGCAATGACTAGATGATTTAATTGGTCTTTTCCATGTCTAATTCTTAAGATTTCATGAATACAGATGAAAATATAAATTAGAAGTATGCAAAAATGTGTTTTGCACTCTCGCCTTTTGTTAGTTTGATACTTTTCAGTCAAGGGCATAGAAATATCATAATTATGGCAACTGAAGAGCAGATATATTAATCAAGATCTTATAGGCAGAGTGAAGGAAAAAAAAGAGACTAAATTTGTCCTTTACTCTTTTTCCCCATGTCTGCTTTTCTCTGCTTAAGACCTTTACTCTATATTCACTCTAATTTCCAGATACCATTTTAAAGTACAATAAGGCTTTTTCATCACATTGTTTTCAGATAATATCGGAAATCTTGTCTACAGTTGATTTTCTAAAATAAGCACACAAACTGACATTCATCATACCACACGGAACAATGAAGTTTATCAAGACTAGTATATTTGGACACAACTGTGCAGCAATGCATTCCTTTAGAAAAGGAACGGAATATGTCCTTTTCTTTCAACCTACACTTGACTTCCCCCTCCAGTTTAATTTTTCCAACAGCTCTCCACTGAGTTAACTTGTTCTTTTTGGGGCAATATCTTTGACAGGTATTTCTGAAATGGCACAGGAGTGATCTTCAGGTATGATACTGCAGTTTAATAGTCTTTTCTGCTGACTACTAAATAGGACACCACACAATACTAAATAGGACCCTACACAATAAAACTTCTGCTCTGTGGTTCCAGAAAGGTTTCATCATGGATGAAGAAACAAACTTATCAGGAAAGAACTACTTGCTTCAATGAACAACCACTGCAGTGCAGAAAAAAAAATAAGAGGGTCTGCACCTTAAATAATCTAATTGATTATAGTACCTACAACTGTGAGCTACAGGTGCTTTCTTAAAAATCCTATCCAACCCAATTCACCTATTCTTACTTCTACTTAAGGCACGTTACTGACAAATTCTTTCTCCAAACTGTTAGAATAACATTGAGTGAAAAAAAGTAACAATAAAAATGCAATGATCTAGAAAAGACAGCTTTCCTCAGATTTTCACAGTTAGAGCATGACGTTCCAATAGGGAGATACAGAACACAGTAATTTACAGCCACAGCCCATACGCTCCTTCCTGCGTCCTCCTCTCCTCCCACCAGATTCATACACTACATTACTTTGGCATTAGACTAGTACTCCTTAAGAGCTGGCTTTCAGCCTGGATTCTGTTGGCAACTAAACCACTACATTGTTCAGAATTTATTTAAGTCAAACTAGACATAAATGAAAACAAAAAAAATACAAGAAAACCAATAAATCCCATTAGTTGTGTAACTCAAAATATAATTGCACAATGGCTATTAAAATATTCCACACCTCTTCTGTAAGAGATAGCATCTAATATATCACTGCCTGTTTCAGATATGCAGGAAGCCAACAAAGCTGCGAGGGACGTGGTGTGATTACTCAATAACTTCATTAACTTATTTAGAAACTACACAGAGATAAATTATACAATGCAGAATATCACATACCTCAAAATAGGTTCTATTTTTCTCACAATGTTATTAAAAGCTTTGAACACATTTTTTTTAAAAATTAAAGAAAACTATCTTGGAACAAGTAGCAATTTGATGCCTAGGCCTTTTGTGTCACGCAGCTGAATGTGTAACATAACTAACAAACAGGGCCAACAGGAGAGGGATAATGATATGGGTAAAATATCTCATCCACTGATCCCTGTGTGTAGCTCATTAAGCTAAGGCTGAACTAGGGCACAGACATTCTACATAGACATCTAACTTTGATTTTAGATGCCAAGCAGCAGAGAATTTATTACGTCCTTAGTGGTGATCTCTCCCAGTGCTTAGTCATTGTAGCTGTTAAAAAAATGTGCATCTTATTTCCAATATAAGCTTTTCTGACTGCAACTTTCAGCCACTTGATCTTGTTAAAAAAATCCTGATCCTACAGTTAATCTCATGAGCCTGCCCACTTGCTGCTTTCTACTATACTTTTCATTTTGAAGTGTCATTTTGAAGCCATCTGACCCTTTCTTTTCTACCCTACTGTATTTCAAATAAATTGAATTTCTTTTGGAATATATAAACTGACACAAAATGATGAAAGGAAAAAAGAAAGAAAATCTATAAAACTAACAAAAACTAGTATTTATGGAGACTGCGTAATTGTTTAGTTGACAAACTGCCAAGTACAAACCTATATCTCTTACAGGGAATGTCCTAAAGGATTAAGTAGCAACCAAAGCAGTGTAGTTCCCTAGAAATTTAGTTAGGTTCTTCAAGTCTGTTGTGGATGAAGCCTATAGAATTTAGTGAGGATTTATAACCTTTCTTGAAACAGTCAATATATTCTATTGATTGTAACTGACAATGATAGGGAAAACTATAGAAATTTATGGACTTCTGCTAAAAAAAAAAGGAAAAAAAGATCATGTCCAGAATCAATCACTCCCCCCCCTCTCTCTTTCTGTCTTTCCTTTTTTAATTTAGATCTGAATGTGCAGGATCCCATTTATTTATTTAGATTGGTGTTTCAATAAGCCTTCTCTAATGCTGGAACAACTTTGAATTTCAAATGCAGGCTGGTAATGAGGTGCACATTTTTAACAGTGAAGGTAATTAATCACTGGAATGGCTTGCCTAGGGACATGGCGGATGCTCTGTCATTTGGAGTCTTTAAAATCATGATTGAACACCTTTGCGAAAGCTGAGCTCTAGCTCAAATGAAAATTATGGACTGGATTTGTTCCTCAGCTGTGGATTCCCTATAACTCGAGAGGTTTGTAAAGTGACTTTTTAAGCTGAAAAGTTTGAGAATTTGATGGGGAAAAAAAAATAACTTAAAAATACTACCAATAACAATGCACCAAATATTACTTCAGGGCTTTTCCTTTTTTAATTTACAATAATACTCACATTTTGCATCTCTGAAGACTAGAGAACATTACCCAGTGGACAAATATGCTATTAATATGTTACCATCTCCAGCTGATTTATTCTCATTTCTGTTAGTTTTTATGTCCCATCACTACACCCAAGCACATGGTTCAGCCTGTACATCTATGCACCTGTCAGCAGATTGGTTAAAGCTGATTAAGGGTGTATTCAGAGGGTGTCAGTAGTTCAATATTCTGTTTACTGGGGTGTTTTTAAGAAGCACACCTAATCTATAAGATAAAGGTTGAACATTATTCTCATCTAAATTTATTAATTATCCTATCTGTTGAACATACTGCAGCTGACAGCTATAGCACAAAGCAGCTCTGCAGGAGTAACATGTGAATTTTAATTTTGGTTTTGGGGGGTTTTAGGGGTTTTTTTTAAACACAAAAATGAGATGTGTGTAGGGCATTCCTTTTAAAAATCTAGAAGTATGAATCAAAAAGCCCAAATCAAGAATGCAATAACATTTTAATACTTAAGAATATCAGTTGCAGACCCACATTGCAGGCTTGCCAGCGCTGAGGACCAAGGTGAGCGGTGTCCCGCGGCCGCTCTGCTTCCCTGTAAGCCCCATGTCCAAAGCACCTAGTAACAGCTGAAAACTCAGCTTGGATTTCAAGCATCATCCTTTCTGGCCACAAACCTTAACAAAGCAAAAAAATTCTTTAATGTAAGAGCTATGCTCCTCCTCCCTTTAGGAGATCCGCAGAAATCAAAGACGCAGCCTGCATGTCATGCCCTGTTCATGGCGGGCAAAGAGCATCTCCAGCGCTACATTCAGAGGAATCATGCTATTTAACTTTGACACATCTCTTTCACTGCTGTCTTACAGTGAGCTGCTACCTTTTGCTCTATTTCTTTTGGGCTGCATGCACTGACAGTGCTTTGGTTCACTAGCTCATGAAGATAAACTCCTAACCTCTATGTTTTGGATACACCCATGTACCCCTAATCTCAGTCTTTTCCTAGAAGGAAGCATTGAGGCAATTTGGTTGCACAAAAAGCAGAAATGGAGTTTATCTTAGTTCTGCTATCTACAGCCAGTTCATGGATATATTGGAAGTTGTAGCTATGCCATTAGCAGCCATGTGGCTCGAGGAGAACCTTGACAGTAGGTTGTCCATTTTAAAGCTCTTTTCTGACAGTAGCTGGAAGAACATGATTGCAGGGAAGGTGCAAATAACTATAGAATTGTTTCTTCACATAAAAAGTGTTTTCTAATTGATTGACTTCAGTCCTGAAATATGGAGATTAATGTTACAGGTTTTTAAAAAGAAAGAAAGAAAGAAAGAAACCAAAAACCCAACATGGTTCTGATTTGTGTATAATTACCAATTGCTGGTCTGGATGCTACATAACAAAGACTGTTCCTAATTTTTTTAGTAAACTCACATTTGCCATTTTATGCTGTGCCTGGAAAAATGGG
>JANZYA010000060.1:2409165-2419861 GCA_027575145.1 Gyps rueppelli | reverse complement strand
CCACCTGCAATTCCAGTTCCCTCTGGACTGGAAGACGAAACATATCAACAGAGAAATCCAAAGAAGACAAAAGGGTGGATCTTGAATGCCAGATACTGAATTAGCAGGAAAGCTTTCTTCAAGAGTTTCTGAATAAACACTGAATTATCTTGTGTTCCCTCAGCAAAGATGACAAAATTAGTAGCTCCCAAGCTCTACTGGATCACTCAGTCCTCAAAATTTCGAAAGACCCAAGTACACACCATATTATGCTTGTAATTCAGATGCACCAAGAGAGTCAAATAGATACTTATTAACTAAAATAAACTAAACATCCATTATATTAATACCTTTTAAATTGTATTTATGCATAAAGAAATTGCAGGCTGAACTCTCACCCCCAAAATGTAGTTCCTACCTGGAGATTTTGCAAGAGAAGCATGGAATACAGAGAAGTTAATCAAGGCATATGAGGCCAAGAAGAAGATTTTAGGGCCAGTGCTCTTTAATGTTTTTATAAATGATCTGGACATAGGAGTTGAATGTACTTTAATGATACTAAATTAGGAAGAGCTGTGGACTCCCTCAAGGGTAGAGGGGCCTTACAGAGAGATCTGGATAGACTAGAGAGCTGGACGATCACCAACCATATGAAATTTAACAAGAGCAAGTGCCGGATTCTGCACCTGGGATGGGGTAATCCTGGTTATATGTACAAATTGGGGGACGAGAGGCTGGAGACCAGCCCTGCAGATTGATGGCAAGTTGAATATGAGTCAACAGATTGCCCTGGCAGCCAAAAGGTCCCCGTGTCCTGGGGTGCATCAAGCACAGCATAGCTAGCCGGTTGAGGGAGGTGATAGTCCCACTCTATACTGCACTGCTGTGGCCCCACCTCGAGTACTGTGTGCAGTTTTGGGCACCTCAATATAAGAAGGACATCAAACTATTAAAGTATGTCCAGAGGAGGGCAACAAAGATGGTGAAAGACCTCAAGGGCAAGACTTAAGAGGAGCAGCTGAAGTCACTTGGTTTGTTCAGCTTGGAGAAGAGAAGGCTGAGGAGTGACCTCGTTGCAGCCTACAGCTTCCTCAAGATGGGCAGCAGAGGGGGAGGTGCTGATCTCCTCTTTCTCGTGACCAGCGACAGGACACAAGGGAATGGAATGAAGCTGCATCAAGGGAAGTTCATGCTGGACATTAGGAAAAGGTTCTTCACTGAGAGGGTGGTCAGTCACTGGAACAGGCTCCCCAGGGCAGTGGTCACAGCATCAAGCCTGTCAGAGTTCAAGGAGCATCTGGACAATGCTCTTAGCCATATGGTTTAGTTTTAACTAGTCCTGCAAGGAGCGGAAAGTTGGACTTCATGTTCCTTATGGGTCCCTTCCAACTTGGGATAGTCTATGATTCTAATGTAAATAGCCTCAAGCTATGCCAATTAACTTTATCTGTTTTCACCTGTCATCATTGACAGTTTTGATTGGTGAACACTACAAAAAAAATCCTGCAGTCCACTAGGTCTGGGTTTTTTCTGTTTTCTTTCATTCAGCTCAACTAGAGAACTCTGACCCACTGAGGCAGACCTCAAATGCAAGAGAGGAAATTGTGCTTGACAGATGCAATCATATGCAAATGGCTGTAGAAGAGGGGAAATTATCATCTACAAACATTGGGCAGAAATTCCATCTGCCGCTGCCTCAAGAAGGGCTCTTAATAAATTCTGAGACAGCAAAGTGACACACATCTTAATCAAGACTTAATCCATGGAATTAATTCACTGCGCGTTTCTGCATAATTCCAAGAGTAATGCTAAAAGCCATGGCAATATCAGCAGCAGATGGACTCCCCCTACTCCATGCAAAGGTATTAAAGAAAACACAGCCCCTGTCACATCACTTCGTGTACGTACACATGGCAAAAAGCAACAGGGCTGTGCCCTGCTGCTGCCAGGAGCTTACACAGCCGGCGGACATCAAAGGTCAGGCTTGCTGTGAGGTGGAAATGGAAACCAACCTCACGGCAAAGATGGAGCCCCTGCCACTTCTCTCCCACAGGAGAGGAGCAGCCCAGAGCAAAGCAAGGGTCTGGGAAACAGACACCAGGTCCCTTCATTAGATGCTGCTTTCGGAGAGCACTGATTGAGGCCGGTGTTGAGACAGATTCGTCAGCACCTGGGAAAGGCTGGGGATGGAGGTCAAGCGAAGGGGAGAGCCAGGGAAACTGCTGGTGATTTTGAGCAAGATCTGCTGCAGAAACCAGGCAGGTAACCATTAGAAATGGCTCCTTGCCCTCTTACCACGGTCTGGGAAGCACGTTGCAGGTATGGGGGTCAGCCTTGCCAAGGGCCCTGGCAGCAGCCCTGCTCAAATTGATAGGAGGTTTTAGACCGCTCTGAAAATACATTCTTAGTCACTGTCATCCACCTCCAAAGGAGGATAGTTTTAAAACAGCTTTTCAAATTTGACTAATTTCAAGTGTGGTGGTTTTTTTATACTAGACCCTTATACAGCATTTCAGGTAGCTAAATATGTGACTGTGAAAGCAGAGAGAATTCCAGCTGGCACATATGTATGTGTCCTTTTGTGTGTGCTTATGGTTATTAAAACATGACCTGAAGAGTTTGTGGTTGTTCAGATGCTAAAATCCCCCTAACTCCAGTTCTAAGAAGGTACCATGATAATATCTAAAATTAAAATATCTTTCCATTGTGTAATGATGTTTACTATTCTTGCTTCTGCCTCTCAGAAAATGACACTACATTTCATTGTTCAAATATATTAGGTGTATTTAAGTGTTTCAGAACCAGCAGACTTTCTTGTCCCCAGCTATACAAACAAACCCCAAAGACAAAAAATATATTGATTGATTTATATGTAGCTTTCAGGTTTAAACACTTCATGTCTTTCAACTTAAGGGACACTTCTGATAGCTCTTTTTCTTTAATAACTTATCAGCCCATACTCAGGTCAGAATTTGCAGTATATAGAGTTCTGTGATATTCACGCAAGTGTCTACAATTACATTTTTGCTAACAACCATCTCCTCCTCCAGACAAAGGCTTATACCTTTGTAAATATGATTCACACTCACTTAGCAACAGAATACAAATATTTTAAATTTTTGTGCTGAACCCTTTACTGTTCTAATGCACTGCTAAACTTACATTCCTAAAAAATTCAACTGCAGGTTTTATCAGACACAGCTGAGTAACAAGACCCAATTTTTCCATGTTTAGACTGCCATGATGAAAAGAACTGAGATTTTACTCATGAGAATTCACCAAAAGACCTATATAATGGATTATGATTTCTTTTTAAGACACATAATTGTTCTGTTCAAAAATTATCTTAGTTCATGTTTGCATACAGGATCAGATTAGACAGGATCAGTATTTATACATTCACCAGTGCTAAGGGAATTAATTCTTGTTAGGATCAGCAAAGTCAAAACTAGACAAACAGATTCTGTGGACCGAGTCCCCAAGGAACCGTCCCCAACCAGCATGAGAACACTATCAGCAATTATCAAAGACATTGTCAACAAAACGTGAACTGTGGCTTCATACGTCTGGAGTGATCATGAGATGCATTTGGATATGGGGGAGAAATAAATGACCATGTACTTTTTTAAATCACAGATTAACACTTTTGAAAAATTTGTATGCAAACTTAAATATTCATAGTATTAGTATTTTAAAAATCATTATGATAAATAGGGCAGAAATATCAGTTGTATTATATTGCTACAGTACTACTCAGAAAAATTTGAATAAAATTTCCTATCCACTATTGTTACCTTTAAAAAGTATAATTTAACAATAAAGCGTAAAATGAAAGACTCCTGTGTCTTTAACAGAAGAAACTTTAGAAAAGTAAACATATTTCATGGTATGAAAACCTTAATTTTCAGGTTTTTACAGCCAAAAAGTATTTTTCCTTAATTTGAAATTAGAAGTAAGAATGTGTATCGTAGTTTACATGCTTTCTTCCAACATTAGTGGGACAAATGTTTATCTAATCTTCAATTCAAAGAAAAAGTAAGATTAAATAATCCATAGAAAAACATGGACATGGAGAAATAAACATCTCTGACTCTGAACTTCCTGCTCTTTTAGCAATGGAATGCTAATGTGCATCATTCAACATCATATACTCTAGGGAGTCTTTCAAAGACTTCCAGTTAAAATGTACTTCAGAAGAATCATATATTCCAATATTGATTGAATATATGATTTAACAGAAAATTAATTGAAGTGAATTGCTTTTACATGATGTAAGACTTGAAGGGACCTTTTGGTTCATCAAACCCAGTTCGATACTATCCAAGAAAACTACAACATGCAACTGCTGTTACAAATTTTTCCAGCTTTCTTTTGAAAATTGGTTTGTTCAGCTTTTTGCCCAGAGTAATATTGAGAAGCTGTTTCTGAATTCCTTTTCCTTGATACTTAAGAAAACAAACATTTCTTACAATTGTCCATGTAAATCCTTGGCCTTTTTTGTTCATCCACTTTTGTGCCAACTTGCCCTTTACTCCTCTCCAGGAGCTGACACCCTAATGTCTTTAGAGAAGAGGACGTGTACACGGTGTCATTGCTATGCACCGCCCAGCCGCCGCCCGTAGCAGCTCTGTTCGGGCAGTGAAGTTAAACAACCAGCAATGGGGGAGATCAGTCCTATCCCACAGGATCCCAAAGCAAAACTTACACTGAGCAGCTGAAAGGGAGAAATACAAATATACAGAGACGGTGTAAAACTTCTCCCTGTTTCCTTGCCTGGCCATCTTAGGCACACTATAAAGCCTTCTATGAAACAAGCAGAACACCTGCCTTCAGAACATGTCCATCTTTACCACACCTTGCTCACTGGAATTAAGTGACATAGAAAGTATCAAAAATACCAAGTTCAATTTCAAATAATATTTAGTGGTGTAACTTAACAGTCAGCCCCTCTAAGGGAATGCAGTGCTGATTGACGGTTCCTTGAGACAGGAGAAAGCTGAACCTTGAATTCACAATGTTTTATATAAGTAAAATTTTCAAATTATTCTCGGGCCTCTTTAAAATATTTTGTAGAATTTTTTTTCTTCCCCTATCTAGTGGCTTTCCACTCCATCTTTTGATGGCTCTTAAAGCAATACCCTTTCTACAAAGCGAATTTCAAATACTGAATATTCCAAAATTCAAGACAGTAATAGATTTTTGTTACTATTTACTAGTTCATTTTTTGTATAAAGTTAGTGTAGATATGTTTGTATGTGTAGTTACATGTGTTTTTATCCAAACATAGTTGTATTTGTGTATAGATAGTTGTATTTGAGTTTGTCTCTCTCCTTTCTCTGCAGAACCTGACCTAAAAAAGCGCATTCGTGTTCACTTACTTAATGCGCATGGTCTTGATGAAGCTGGTATTGATGGTGGTGGAATTTTCAGAGAATTTCTGAATGAACTACTTAAATCAGGATTTAACCCTAACCAGGGATTTTTTAAGACCACCAATGAGGGACTTCTTTACCCTAACCCTGCTGCACAGATGCTCGTTGGAGACTCTTACGCTCGACATTACTACTTTCTTGGAAGAATGCTTGGAAAGGTAAAAAGTGTTGTATAATAAAAAGCTATAGCAGTACTGAAATTAGTCAGTAAAGTTTTTTTTTTCCTTTTTAGATAAGGGTAGATGGGAAAAAATGGTGATTTTTCTAGAGTTGAGGGAAAATAACTTTCAGATGTTGGATCTGAACGTTATTTCCACACAACACCCACGTTTCTGGTTCATTTTATTAAGTTACATACTAGAGAAGTACAGAGAATTTGATACCCTGACTGTCAGTTGAGCAAAGGGTGCCTATGTCTGCTTCAGTGTTTATCCTGTTGCTTAAATTTGATTGAAGCCAACAGAAATGCTCTGCTTATGGTGATTTTTAACCTGGAGCTTTCTGGAATTTTACTGTAGTTGCATTTTCATCATTTGGAATATATGAAATTAATATTTTCAGAAACAAACAGGAGTTATGAGGTGTACAATTCTTGCTAGCATTTAAAATTTGCCATGAGCATTTACCGTACTTAAGAGCCATATGCAGACTTCCACTTACTCTGCTTGTTTTTTCATACATTTTGCATCTCTCTTGAGTTTTAGTACTTGATATTTTGGTGTTGTGAATGTTCAAAGACTAATACACACTTGTTGAGCTAGATGAAAACGAAGTGGGGAAGAAAAGAAGAGAGAAACCATTACAAACAATCATTACATTCAATTTTCTTTTATGGTCAGGTTTAGTACTGAGGCTATTTCCTTCTAAGGCCTTGAAATAATTTTGGTAAAGCTAACAATTGTGAAACAAAGTTTGGAATACATTCCATTTCAGAAAAAAATGTATTGATTGCTACTCAGCTATCTAAAACTGAAGGTATTTAAAAGTCCTGTTTAACTGCCTGAATTATTTTGGAGGCTAAAATCGTGCTGATTTACAGTGAGATTTAACATATAGTTGGATGTCCTTTTAGTGGAGCTGGAAGTGGTTTAAGAGGAAGCTGTTGGCAAACTTGAGTTGTTGAAACAGAGTGCTCTTCTTTAGAGTTGCCAGTCAACTGATTTAGATTAAACTGCCACTTTGTAGGCAAATTCTCTGCTAATGCATTCTAGCTATTGCAATATCCAAACCTGTTAAATAAATAATGAAAATTTCAAATCAGCCATTTCAATAAAATAATCTTTGAAGGATGTTCCTGCTTTTAATGGGAGATGGATTCAGTACTAATACAAAAGTTTGTAATTATGACCTATGTTACGTATCCAAGGCTTCATTTTCTTTCTGCATCTATTGATTTTTGGAGTGGGGAGGTGGAAACTACTGTGGTATCGTGAGGAAGTTACTTCACTCCAAAAATGTTTAGTGTTTATCTAGGAATGGGGCAGGCCTCAGTCATCAATGGGAAGTTTGAAACTTTATTTAAAAAAAAAATATTGTAGTTTTGAATCTTTAATTTCCTCTGTCAAAAACCATATTGCCTTCTCTAATTGGATTTCAAATATTATAAAGAGAGAAGTTGCAAAATGTGTTTTATCTCCCACAGAGTGCTAAAAGTATAGTTTTGGTTTTGTCTTTTTAAAATCAGAGGATCTATTATTTAACATTTTGAAAGCATAAATTGTTTTTGTATTTGCAGTATGTTTACATAAGGTAAGAATTGACAGTGTTACTTAATAATTACACCTACCCAGGTGCACAGACACCTTTTTAGTAGTGTATTTAGAGACTTGATGAATTAAACAGAAAGATAAGGCACGACCACACTATTCAAAACCTGCCAGTATTGTGATCTTGGTTAAGTTATTGAATACTCACTCACCCGTTTCCAAAATTGTGTCCATTTTATGCTTTGCACAGGGTTATTTGAGAGCAATAGTGGATTATTAAAAGCCCCTTTGTAAACAAAATAGATATAATGCAAAGGAAGCAATCAGGCATCCACAGCAATTTCTTATTTGTGGAAACCAATATGTAAAGAGTGCTGCCACCAAAAAGTCTCACGTAAGAAGTTTCAATGTTATCAGAAAACAAATACATTAAAATATAATAATTTATAGAAATTCTCTGTCTCTTGGTAACCATTTCATACTAATATCCAAATGCATTTAACTTCCAGTACCATAGATTTACACCTAATTCAGTTTTTCTTAGATCATTCTACCACACATGACTAATGCAGTCTCTTTAATAGTAACAAGTAACGAATTCCATCCTACCATGCGTGATGTGTAAGAAAAAGAGAAGTATGTGATTTAGCATGAAATAGTCTACTCAAAGAATACTGAGAGAAACAAAGAGGAATGACAGAAACCTAAAACCTTTTGGGAAGGCATGGGGGTCCCTTTTCCAGCGATTCATCCTTGTATTTCTCATAGCATTTCACATCCCTGGTTCTTCCTTGAGCTTTAAATTCAAGGGTCAGTTCAGATAATCGGTAAAAGCTATACGCTACTTGCTCATTGCAAGCCTACAGACACTTCAGGATTACTTTCAACCAGAGATTGAGCCAGGCCAGAACTTTAGATCTAGACCGCTTTAAATCACTCTGAAGCCAGGAGCACTATGACCAAGGGGTCTGAACTTCTTTTTTTACTGAATTTGCTGGTTCTCTCTGTTGGTTCAAAGAAAATCTTGACAATGAGAAACCTGAAGTGACATTTTTTGAACTGTTTAGGGAGAAAAAAAACCAAAACAAAACACCAAGACATAAACCTGGTAGATTTTTTTTCCAGCGCAATAGTCGCCATATAATATAAATGACAGAAAGAGCTACTGAACATTTAGAGGTAGGGCAAGAAGGGAATTTCCCAGACCTGCTCTTTACAACACAACACAAAGAAGGTTAGGGGCCCAAAAAATAAATTCTAACTTATGTATACACACACACACCATGCACAGCATTTAATTCTGCACACCCACAAAGAATACTTAATACTTTATAGTTGTTTACTTCAAAGAGTTAGATTCATGGTACAATCAACATAGCCTTATTATAGCTCCATTAACAATAAATCATACCTGCTAAGGAACCGACCCATTAATTAATCAAACAAATTCATTTGGGGTTTCTACTGAAGATTATGTAGTAGCTTGAAAAATGAGGAGGACACAATAAAACAACCACATAGTTGTCATTCCCTCACCAAGTGTTTTAAATCCTGAATGTCCCCTTATGTTCATCTACTGAGTATAGAAGCTGTAACAGGAAGAACATTCTTAAACAGAAAAAAACTCTAGCTCAGGATACACTCCACAATCCATACTATGTAGGATCAATGAAAGTAGCAATTATATTGTGTATTACTTCTACCCAGAGGATCTTATTTGAGTGGTGAAGATACTTTCGAGTTGCAGAACAAGAAAATCTTTTGCACTCATGAATAGGTGTATCATTTCTAGTAGGCTGGTGGCTTGCACTGTAACATGCTGTTGCCTTGCCTGTGGACTGTTCCTGTTTGAAAAGTCATTAAATACCCTTAAAGCAGATGCTGATTGTCCTCAAAAAAGAAAATTTGGAAAAGACACTGTGGTTGAAAATACGCTAATCTCAAAATCTAGACATGCTTTCAGTGAGGTATATAGTAACCTCAGCTACCAGTGGGTAAAGTCAGATGAGCTGCTCCTGTGAGCCAGATTCTGATGTCAGTCTCATGTAAATCCACAGAAACTCCACTGCAGTAACTGGCAACATTCCAGATTTATCCTAATGGGACTAAGATCAGACCTGCCTTCTGCTAAGAAACTGTTTTGGCTTACTTTATAGATATCCCATTGAATCTGAACTATATCTCCCTGCCATTCCCTTCCCATTAGACTGATTTCCATGAAAACGGAATCTTTGTTCCTTAAGGATTACAGATTTCTCTTTGGCCAAAATACATCAAGCCTTGTTCTTCTGCAAACTTAGTGGCAGTTCCTCTATTCCCCACTGCTTGTATCTGTTGGCAGAAATTGGCAGCAACACACAAACATTCTTTGGTTGGGATGTGGGAGGAGCACTGTTTGAAGAAATACTGGCTGGTAAACCTTTATGTTATTTTTGGCAGGTGCGCATTTTGCTGAAACAAAAGGCTTAAGCAGGCTCTGCTGGAGCAGCGTGGCCTGTGATGTTACATGGTAAGTGAAATATCAGAAGGCCTTGCTATGTTTGTTCAACAGTAGAAAGGACTCATTTTACAACGGTTGATTCTGGGCTTGCAAACAGCATGACACAGAGTTCTGCGTGGAGGGTTATAAAGCAAAGACACACATTTCTTCCATGAATCACTGAATCCAAGACATTCGCAGCAATATCCAACAGAAAGGGAATACCTGTACTGATGCAATCTTACAGACGTGGCTATCCCACTTCAACATGTTAGTTTACACACACTGCTACAAATGCCATGCAATATCTACATTCTCCGTGGTACAAATGCTGTTCCCAGACAGAACTGTTGAGAGTAAGTGTGGCACTTCCCATCACTAACTTCCAGCAGCTTCCCAGCATGACTCTTTACACAAGTTTAAGCATCCAGAGAATTAAGAACCGGTCTCTCCCGTATTTGCAAAACTAATGTGTAAATTCACAATTCCAGGAATCTGAAAGTCAGTCAGGGGATCTTAAAACCAAAGAGACAAATAAACAAACAAAAAGCAACCAGTAACTTCGGATTCTGAAAAGAAAAAAGCAGGGGCTATTTTTATTTGCCTTTTCTTTTCTCAGCCATTATCATACTTGGGGAACACGCTTTCAGGCTATTTTCTACAATGACAAACATGAGAAATTTGACCCTTTAGTTAATGATAAGGTTTAATGAAATTCCAGAATATGACACACCCCAAATACTGAAAGATTTAATAACACTAAGGCAGATGCAAATCTAACATCACCTTTTCTTGTCAGGTCCCAAGAGATGACAGTAGCTCATGTGGACTTAATTTTATATGGTCTGCATACCCTGCAGGGCAATTAAATCATTCATTTTGCAGACTGAATACTGCATAAAACCTATACACAAGACAGATTCACAACTGAAATTACATGGAAGTTATACACTGAAAGATCTGAGCTTGGGGCTTCAGCAGCAATCCTGTTACCTAACTCTGTCTTCTCCTCACTTGAACTACTGGTAGGAAAAGAAGAAGGAAAACAGGACAACAATGCAAGAGGAGCTGGAAATAAATGCCCTGTGTGGTGGACAGTA
>JANZYA010000060.1:1871587-1881745 GCA_027575145.1 Gyps rueppelli | reverse complement strand
CTTTCACCTAGCTACAAAATGAGAACTGGTTCTAAAGTTAAGGTCCTAACCAAGAGCATCTCACAAATTCAGGTATCTCTGCAATATGCTCCTCAGCGCAGCCACTTGAGGCAAGGCTTACTGGCTTTAAAAACCAGCGCCACTCAGCATCCAGAACCTGCCTGCGTCCAAAACCAGAAAAAATGTGCTCACACAGAACTGAGCCCATACAGCACTGCTGATACCAGAAGTGCTGGGGCATCAAGATACCGGGCCCCCTGGAGAGACTGGGTTTAGTGAGATTTACTAGCTTGAGGGCAGAATTATAATGAAGCAGCTGCATTGCTTCAGGAGCCAGCCTGGTTTACACACAAGCTGGATAATCCACCTGTGATGGCGGAGACTTGATTGTAACACCTCCGCTTCAGAAAAAGCTCTTCGAGGAGATACCTTGTATTGTTAACAGGAGAATTAACGTACTTCATATTGCTGCAATTTCCATCTCTGCTGAGGGTGCTGCAGTGGCACTTGCATGCAAATAGTTGCTGTTTGTTCGCTGGAGCTTTCTCCTTCACTAAACAACCTCTGCTTTTTGCTGAACGCCCAGAGAAGGTGCCTCATTAGGCAACTGTGGCATCTTCCATGCTCATTACTATGGAAATGGCCGTAAGGTTACAATCCCACTTGAGTGGGTAATCAGGAAGAACTGTACCTGGGGGAAATGAGCCTATGTGTATGTACTGACTGCCGCCTTCCCCACCTGCTGTGAAACTCCACAGGGAGAAGAATTAAAGCAAACAGGAGCTAATGGTAACAGGATTAAGGCTCAACATTTCTTTGGAAATAATAGTTCAGTACGGCTAGAGGAGAAGTGATGAGAGGCAGAGCCTGAGCAGGGAAGATAGTCCAAATCTGGCTTGGGAGATACAGGGAAGTACAGGAGGAAAAGCTTTCCTTTCCAAAACAAAGTGCTTTGATTATTGTCAAATGGATCCCATGAAAGTGGAGAACTAAGCCAAGGAATCCAGTGGCTATCTCCAATGGGAAAAGCCTTTTGGGGATGGGGGAAGAGAGTTCAGTAAGGAAGGAAGCAAGGTTTTCAGTGGGCATAAAAATGTTGTTATGTACGATAGTCACCAGGAAAAGGCAAAATTACTGATTCTGTGGGCAGGCAATTTATGAAAGGTTTCAGCGTCATTTTCAGTGCAATGCCAATTAATTAAAGGGTTGGTGGTGTCTGCTTTCAAAATGTTTGAAAAGCCACTTCTAATTCTGATTTTTTTTCTAAATGCTCCTGGAAAATGTATTTGGAGAAGTGTACAAAAAGGTCAATATGAGCCTAACACTACAGATAGTATTTGATACACTGTTTCAAAATTACTATTTTTTATTTGGTGATTAAGGCAGGCAGGCAATCAAAGGGAAAGTACAGGGAATATTTTTTGCATTCTTATAGTCCTTTTTTTTTTTTCTTTATTGAATGTTCTTTACCAGTTGGCAGTGTCAGTTGTTATTCAAACAGATACCTCAGTGACAAAATGCAGCACCGCAATCCGTATGCGAGGCCTTCATTATGGGAAGAGCCTGTACCTGAGAGGCCATGGGTGCCTGAGACTCGGTGGGCCAGCCTGTGCTCCACTGCTCTGTTAAAATTAATTAGTGCTAAATAGTGAAATTTTATGCTGTGGATATTTATTCTACTGGAAGCATAACAAAGATCCTCTTAATTCCTGCAAGATAAAGAATTTACTACAGGCCACTATTATACAGCTGTTAAATTAAACCAACATCCTTCAGTCCCTGTTCTTCTGGCCTGGATGCTGTGGAAGAAACAGCTCTGTGCTGTTAGCAGTCTGTCAAACCCTCCCTCCTCAGGTAAGTTACGGTGATGGTTTTGTGAGGCAGGACGATTCTACCCTCTCCTAGAATGTGACATTTGGACCAGAAAACATACAGGGGAAACTTCAGTTCTAATGACAACTTATGAGATGGGAAAACAGTTAGGGTTACGGAAGGAAATTATTGTCTCCAATTTCAGAGAGGAAATAAAAACTGTAGCCTTTTTTCGCCATTGAACAGTTGTTTTTCTTTTTTTTTTTATTAAAGTCATTATAAATATGTACAAAGAGTCTCAGCATATGAAATTCCTTTTACAAAAAAGAGAAGCCACATCCAACCATAAACAGGAGCCTTCATGAACTCCTGTCAGCAGTGAGCATATGCTTTGCTCTTGCTTTGGTGAGGGTGGAAACTTGCACAGTGACTCTCCAAGAGTTTACATCCAAATGGTACTAAATCAGTAATGTGCAAGGAATTGTGTATTCACTGCATTTCGTCTATTTTATTCTGTTAGCAATGCATCTGGGAGCAGACTGGAAAATTTGCAAATGTCCTAAGGACTAAAGATAATGGGAAGATTTTTTCTTCTGATAAATTGTGGTCTTCAAATTGATTGGGAAGGTTATGCTGTGAATACCCATGAAAACTAAATCCCATTGTAGCTGGTTTTGCTCTCTACTTAGGTGGCATCTGTAACTAATAATGGATGTAACTAATAATGGCAGTTCAATACCCAGATGCTTTCAGTGAATATTTGTCAAGCTCCAAAGTCACTTTCTGTAAATATTAAAAAACTTCTGAAATTCAAGTACTCAAGTATTCATGCAGAGTGAACACCGAAGAAGTCTGATCGGAGTTACATGAAAATTCACTCTTGTATTCAAATAAGTATTGTCAGAAAAAGATATTCACCTGTTTTATATTTTGTAGTTTTAAATTTCTGTTGCAGATGGGGAATGGAAATTCTGCAGCTTTGACTGGAACAGTCAGCTTTTTCCCGCAGCTGCTAAGGGCAGAACTGTTGTTTGGAAGACCTGAGCGTGGGAGTGCGTTTAGGGTGTACGCTCACGGAAATTCTTGTTGGGGAAGGTAATTTGGAGTGGTTTTCCCAAGCATTCTATTTTCCACTTAAACATCATGCTTAGAAAATGATCCTATGCCTTCACAACAAAGTTTGTGTTTCACATTAAAAGCACATCCATGCAGCACTGGATATCAGAAAAAGAAAACCAACATAGCTATTTTTCTTGATTCCTTGAGTATAGTATAGGACAAAGACAGGATAAAAGAGTGGGAAAAGTTGGAACTAGGGACTCTGCTTCCTCGAGAGGAGTGATGATTCTCATCAGTTGTGCCTCTTGCTCCTGCATCTGTGGTGTGTTTACTCTCAAAATAATAGGGGTGTGGTACTGGAGAAGGAAATCATCAGTGCCCTAAAAGGAAAAGACCCTTTAGAAATGCATAATATGGGACTGTCAAGCTGTCAGAAGGCTTCTTCTAATAAATACCTGATTTGTTTATATATAAGGTCCTGTTAACAGCCACATAATTTTAAGCACAGACTTGTATCCTTTGCTGAATGAGCAGCTGGATCTGTGGAGGATCCAGTTTTTGCACTGACCAGGCAGAAAACACCTTCTGGATAAAGGAATGAAATATTTATTGATTATGTACATTGTCTCTTTTGCCTCACATTGCCTCCATATTGAAGACAACATGGCAATTTGTTGAAGAAGAAATACATTTTTGCTTTGTTCCAGGCAGTAAAGTAGTTTTACAAGGCTCTCAGCTCTTGTTCAAGTGTATCATACCATTTGTGATGGCTTTATAAACTAAGCATAGCTTGAGAGAGTCAAGGGTGAGTCAGCCTGAAAGAAAACATATAATTAATATTTTACTGTAAATGATTTGGGAGTAAGATTATCCATGAAAATCGGAAACGTGTGACTACTAACAAGCTATTGACTGGGCTTTCTAACCATGCAATTACCATATTAAAAGAAAAATACATGGCAATAGAAAAACAGTTGTAGAAACAAATCAGAGTAATGGGCTACAGTTTCCCAGATTTTTCCCTACTGAATGATAAACACGTATTCGTACCACTTACTGATAAACTACATTGAGATTAAGATGAATTTGATTTGGTCTCAATACTGGGCTCCTGAGCTCAGAGTATCCACAGAAAGCACAACGAACAAGGAAGTTGGAAACCACAGCGAGGTAAGTGAAGTACTGAGCAATTCATGCCGAGAGTGCCATTTTATCTATCCCTTGTTACGGGATTAATGCAGTACTGATTGAAATTGGTGAGGATTTTACCGCAGAGTTAGTAAGAATTGTGGGCTATAAATTATGACAGAAAAAAGGGCTCCTGCAGTCACTATGGAGGGCACATGAAGAAATAGGAAATAAATTTAATTTTTAAGTGTCCTAGTGTTTATCTGAAAGTAAGCTGTAAGTTCACACAAAGTGCATTAGTTCTCCGTAACTGATAAACAAGAGACATTTCCCTTTCACCTTTACACTGAGATAGCCTTCCACTACACTTCAGCAGGGCAAGCCACGGGTCACATGCAAAAGAAGATTTCTTCAAGGCAACACGGTGCCACTTACCTTATCTTAGTCATCAAAAATGGAACCTGCACTGTTAGAGAGAGTATTTAAAAGTTCTCTTTCATCTTGCAGGAAATTAGTTCTCTCAGATCTCTTAGCCTTTAAGCAAAGTCAGTGGACATGGTGAAAAAGTTCAAAATTTAGATTGAAGAAGTTGACAGAGATGCAGAAAACACCACCTCATAAGCCTTGCTGTCGTACACAGAAGGTAAAAATGCATCAAGAGCAACTGTCCTTTTTGACTTATCTTCCTGAGATGGTCAATACCACTTTTTAGTATATGTTATAAAAAGCAAATGGACTCCATTCTGATTTGGTTTATGGCTTTGTTTAGTGTAATTCAGCTATCTCATAAGCATTTTTATTCTAGAAATTCTAAAATATACTGTAGGTCAAGGAATATTAACACCTTATTCTATTTTTTAAAACATATAAATATATTATGAGCTGCATTTGAATTCTGGAACATAATCATCTGTGCAAAAGAATTAAGCTTTTCCACTAGTCCCTGAGTACAGGGATCTGCTGAGATTTTGACTGTACTGTGCATCACCAACCATCACAGCAGTGCGGTGAGCACTGCAAAAGAGCTGGCATCCTAAACACGTGGAAGCAATGAAAACGGCAATGGTCTTTAATAGGAAGGAAAAAAAAAAAACTGAAAAATGAATGTCCAACCAAATTCGGGGTATAATTATGCTAGATGAATGCAGTTACATGAAAAATAAATTTCACTAATTCTGTTTACATTTGTGGCATGTGTGAGACAAGACAACTGGCCCCTGTCTTTAGTAAAAAATGCATAATGTTATGGACTTTTTATTTGAGATCTGTTTCAATTTATTAATTCTGATTTCTTTAAACAAAAATTACCTAATGGGGATTAAACTTCTTTTTTTCTGTACATGAGCATTTTAAATGAGGAAAGAGTGGGCTGCCCTTTTTGATAGACATTGAGGTAGGTCATAGTTTTCCTTTATCACTTATAACTGGCACTGAAAGTGCAAGGTGAGTGAAACTTAGCAATTTTTATCACTTCTATTGTGCTGTTGTATTAAATAACTGTTAAAAAGGAGCAACAAGTGCAGTATTCACAAGCTAGCTAAGAGGGAAATAATAAACTTTTCACTTCTGGCTTATATATTTACCTGTATGCCATGATTTATCCTGTAAGTGTATTCTGTTCTTACTAACAATTAAAGGCAAAAGCTTTCAGATTCCATTATATCAGAGGCTGATTAGAGTCAATAATAATAATAATTTTAAAAAAAGAACAGTGGAAAACTCAACAAAAGAGGTAAAAAGAAAAAATATCTTCAAATAAAATTATAGACTTAAAATTAAGCAAATAGGTGAGCGAAGGTGAAGCACAAAGCAATAGGCATTTTTGTTTATGTATAGTTCACTAAAATTAAAGAAGTAACCTCATCACTTCTGTGTTGGTTGTTCCCTTATTCATTAATTAGCTAATAAAAGGGATTTTCTACTAAAAGTATTTTTGTGTAGCGGATGTTCCTTAGGATTTTGTTGAGAACCACATCCAAGATAGCGTTCCATTATTCATACTAATCAAAAACAAAGGTCATCTCCAAAGGGATTATTTAGGAAGACTTACCTCTTTTTAAATAAGCAGTGTTGTACATTCACATGCTATTCTGCAATAATTTCAGATATACTTCTTTCTGATTATTACAAAAGGACAGTAAATTGTATTTTGTAAGCACATATTCCCTTAAGAGGTGTAAGGATTAATTTCTGACTTATTTGGGGGGTTGAATTAGATGAATTATGAGGGGTGACTCAAAGGCCAGTGATGGGAAAGAGATTTTCAGCTATTAATGTAGGGATATGAGCACAGTACACAGATGGGAGTTATCCTTACTCATCTTAGTGACACTAATAATGGAATATAATGCTAGTGAAGCCAAAAATGTATAACACAATTTTATAATACACTTTGATTTTACATATGTGTATTTAAGGACAGGGTGTATAATGAATGTACTGAACACTTTACCTTTAACAGTTTTCTTTTTTGTACTCATAATGTTTCAGCTGCTGAAATCTGAAATAGTGCTGGGTGCTCAGTGTTCTACTAAGCTTTCAATGAAATATTTCAACATAACATTAAAGGAATAATGGTACTAGAATCAGAAGTGGCGTTTGGGGGGGGGTTGGTTTTTTTGTGTTTTTAAATTTTATTTCTGAGCCACTCTGTGATGTCTGTGGGTAATAACACAGAGTATTTACATTTATTTTCTCTTTCAGAAGAACAATGATTTGAATATTATTATTCAATATTTTATTATACTGATTTCGTGTAGAAAAATGGGTCAAGAGGGGACCCTGAAAGAGGAATGTTCCTGACTAGCTCTGACGGAGAGATACTCCTTAGAGAGGTACTCAAGGACTGGGACACAACACAATTTTTTTTTTTTTTAAGGCTGCGTACACACACTTTTTTTACTCACTCTTTTTCCAAGTATCCCTAATTCAGCTGAAGCTACAGTCCTAAAATATCTACAGGGCAGTTGCCTGCATATGGCAAATGGTGGTTTTCCTGAAATGCAGCAGATTCTCTCATTAGAATTTCACTCAGGACCGTTCGTAGTTATTAAAGCACTTAGGTAAAGGAAGAAAGAAATTAAACTACAGATGTCAATAATTTTTATTTAAATTCAAGGATGACTAAAAGTCCAAGGGCAGTCTGCAACTCAGCAAAGAGATTACTAAATCTGAGATATGAAAAGAGGGACAGGTTACTGGAATATGAAGTGTTTTTCTTGGAAATGATACAGTGTATGTGTTTGCCTATCTATTTATAACATGAAACATGACCCAACCGCATTTTTCCTGTGCAACATGTTAAGTGTTGCATGCATTTTGAATACACATGTAATGGTGAGATACACTGAAAAGCTGCTATTATGAACTGACCCAGTTTTCTCTCAAAACTTGTCAAAACCCCTTAGGAAACAATAATGATAATTAATAAACAGGTTTGCATAACAGGTTTTGAACCTGAGTTGAGAAGAAAACGTTTTGCGTATGGTGCCAAATAATGGGTCTCAGTATTGCAAACATCTACGTTTCTTTAAATCTAAATGTTTAATGGAAATAAAAATAAATAAATAAAAAATCTACTTCTTCTCAATCATGCAAATCAAGTTTCAGCCAGTTTAGTGAGAAATAGGAATGGAAAGCAGAAAGAAATGTTATTCAAACCTGACAGGTGAGTCAGAATAGCTTTGATTGAATCAGCTAGATACAATTTCGTGACTATAACCTATGTGAATAATATCCTCTGTCAGCACCAGTCTCTGGCTACAGGTGAGTCAGTGGAATGATGCCAGCTGATGATGTGAATTCATGGATCTATTAAAACTACAGTTTTGCATTCTTAAAAATCAGCTATTGAACGTGGACCGAACCCAGGACGTGGCTTAAAGAGAAGCATAACGTAGTTCGGAAGAAAAATGCGCCTTAATGTGAAAATCTCTTTTCAGCCTGCACTTTGTAATTAAGAGCTGGTGGTCACCGGGCGGCACACATTCTTGCCTGCTTTTAAAAAGAGAAATAACCTATTGAAAAGTCTGGTTCAATGCAGCATACACATTGCATTATATATGCTTTTCTTTACTACAGCATTATGCAACAGTCCTCTTACTTTTTCCATACAGTCTACACAAATTATTTTTACCTGTTCTACATGTTGGGTAAAGTAAACTGGCTTTCCAGGAGCTGTGAAATGGAATTGTCCCAGAAAGCTCCTCCAGGAACCTTGGATTTACTGGTAGATGTCAGTAAGTCTTCATGTTAACAATTCTTATGTATCAGTGTTTATTTCCACCATTTGATCATCAGGTGGTTCAGCCTAAAGGAAAAATTGTATTATTATTTTCATGCTTTCTTTGGGCTGGAGGGGTAATATTGTAAATATTTCTGGGGGAAAAAAAAAAAAAAGCTCTAACCCTGAAAACCCATGGAAGAGCATTGTAGTAAGATAGAATGTGTTTGGGTTTTTTTTTAAACAAGAAAACTGGTCTATTTTTGTTGATACTGCTGTTGAACTGAAAAAAATTCTAGATTGGTGTGCAGTATGCATTATGGTGAATCATCCCAAGGCAGTAGTATAAGATGGAATATGAAAAAATTTCAGCAGTTGACAAAAGTTAGTGTTGCTAGGAAGTGATGATAGTACTGCCTGAGAAGCAGAGAAATTACTTGATGCTGAAAGCCATGTTCAATATATTCAGTTTCATTAATAGTTCAGCTGCCAAGCTTCTCAGTGGTGAAACTTGACATTACAGACTCTTAGAACAACAGAAGGATTCAAAATTGTTACTCTGCTGATAGACCTTTCCTTCTTAAAGGATCTGCAGTACCTGGAAGGCTGATTTATTAAAAAGCTCACCTAGGCATTGCTGAGATCTCAGTGTCCTATTAGATCATCTCTCTGACACAGTTACTTTCAGTAATTTATTTTGAGAAACTCTTTCTTGTATAATTTTTTTATGAGGTTAGGTTTAACCAAAAAAAAAATTATTTTGGACAATGTGTAATATGTTTTGTGATGCAAGACTCCTTTCCGAGCGCAGAAGAAGGGCATCCCCTGGAAGTTGAGGTGGTGGCAGTTCAAGCACCTCTGACTAGAGCTTCTCACTAAGGTGTTTGTAAGGTCAAACATAACTACAGTCTCATGCAAATCTAACAAATTAAGAGAAACTCTGAGCTCGCATCTCCAGTGTCAAGCTAACCATGATTAGGTGGTGGTATCTCCGCTGCTCGAGGTGGCAGCCACGGGTGTTAGCACAGTCACACCTGGACTCTGCGCTGTACAGAAACACACTGCGCGGGATGGACACTCTTGGTTATGTTTGTCAGTGTAGTCAGATCGCCATTCCCAATCCTGCGGCGTAGCTGGCAACCGTAAGTTTCCAGATGGGTGGGAAACAAAATCAGTCTCAAAGGACTTCAGAGGTTACAGAGAAACATTTCATCAATAACCCAATTTAACATCACTGACAGAAGCTGTGTTTAAAGACAAACCCTTGAAGGCTATGTGCTTTGTCTACATTACATTTTTAGTACACATTAACTTACACATGTTTTACTTCACATCTTATCTGATCAGGGAAGTCTAGACATGGCCTTGGACAATCACTGTGTAACATGACCCTAAAAATACTAGTAGAAAAACAACTTTAAACATTAAGCTAATTTCATGCATCCTTTCAGCCACAGAATGACTCCAAAAGTTAATTTTTAAGCAAATTCATTTCAAAGGAATGTCTGAATTAATTATTAATTTTTCACATTTTCATGAACAAGTCAACTACACGAATTTTATGCGTGACATACCTTACTGAAAATAGTTAAGAACAGATACAGGGCGAACTTTCTTTCTCCCCCCTGCCTTTGATTGCTAAATCCCCTGAGGAAAAGAGCTTTATTTATACAGCTTATGGCAATCTCCTTCAGTTAAGAAGGAATGTCTTCAAGCACAGGAAACACTGTTCAAGTTTACTCATCCCAGCGTGAAAACAGAGTTCACCTACTGGCATCGAAGATACATATGCTCCACAGGATAAAAGCAGCTTTGTGGCATGGATATAACAAAACAAGCACCATCAAGAAGCCAGCAAGTACTGTATTAAAAAAAAAAAAAAAAAAAAAAAAAAAAAAAAAAAAAAAAAAAACCAAGAAAAAAATATGTTAAACCAA
>JANZYA010000057.1:42016236-42026506 GCA_027575145.1 Gyps rueppelli | reverse complement strand
AAAATGGTTTCCTACTCACCCCATCTGCCAGTTCACCTGAGAGAGAAACAGGCTCCAGTTTTACACAACTCCAGAAAATTAACAGTAATAGCTGCATTTTGTATTTACTTAATCTTTTATACTCTAATGGAGTTTTATTCACAATTCTCACTTAAAAGATACAGAAAATCAACACGACAACAGTCATCCTAATGCTTATCAACAGACAACAGAAAATAGCTCTTTTCACCTACAATAGTGAGACTGAACACAAATGTGGGTAGAAAAAGTTCTGTATTGCACCTGAATTATGCTACGATGTTTAGGCTCCATAATTAAGCCTTTAACAAAACACATATTTTTGTTTTGCTGCACATACAAAAAACCAAACATCCCATATTCAAGCAACTTACAAAACAAATGACAACAAATAAAACTAGAAAGAGTGGCCTGCTGACTTCACAGATTTTTCCCAATTAATTGAAAACATTTTTTTGCAGATTGAAAACTCTGGTATGATATATCTAGAATAAAACTGACTGTTCCATTTTAAAATCATGTTATGTTGCAGTTTTCAAATGACCTTTTTTGAAAATAGAAGAAAGTAAAAAAATTACATGGAAAAAGCATCCAGGAAAAAAAAAAAAAAATCAGACTTGCCAACTATGCAAATATTTTCCATAGTACTTGACAGGATTAGTCTTCCCTGAAGAAGAAGAATCAAAGTATTAAGCTACTTGATTCCTTGCAAATAAAACTAAGAAAGTTAAGTAAAGAGCATGTCTAAACATTTATTTCTATCACAGCAAAAGCCCTGTAGCAATGGACAGCAAGTTTCAGCACGGCCTCAACATTACAGTGCATATAAAACTGCAAGAAGGGAGACTATGTAATAAGTCCCTGTCAGACTATTCTCTTTACTTTTTGTAAAACTTGCTTCCATACCTTCTGAAATGGGAAAGAGAAGGCTTATTTCAGGCTTCTGTTTTTCTCTAACAGCCTTAATATTCTCACTGGCAGAAATGAGGCCTTTGAAGACACGATTCAATTGTCTAAACATAAGCACCTAAGCAATGCGATGCACCTAGGGTACTACTCCAAGATATCCATGTGGACCTAACAGATACAACACAGGTCCTGAACGAGATCCATCTCCTGGAATAGATTTGGAGGCTAGGCAGAATAGCCCAATGAACCTCAAATGGCACTAATGGCACACTTAACATTAAGACAACTGAACTGTACCCCAAAAGTTCTGTTTGAGAAGTGAGAAACCTCAGAAAGAGCAATTAATTGTTACGGCCTAAATGTTGGTGTTTGACAATTCCATAATTTTAGAAGAGGAAAATGGAAAGAAATTCTCCTAAATTCTCAGAGATGTGCACTTCTTAGGGAGTCATGCATATTTCAGCTGATAACCAAGTATCAAATTGAGCAAATGAAATTAAATTGAGCAAATAAACAATTTTTTGTACATCTATCATTTATGGTGGTAAAAAAACCCAAAAGGCTTAAGAAATGCTCTTACAGGCTAAAATTTTCAAAGACACTTTTGGCATATTAAGTTCCATTTCAAAAAATGACCCATGAATATCTTTTTATGGGAATATTTTGATGATATTTAGATACTTAAGTGATTGAACTGCTATATCAACTGTCCTAACATCATCTAATATCTTACCACTTAAGCCTTTGAATTTTCTCTCTGAACAAAAAACTTATTTTATTATGGCCACATCAATACAGCACACTAAACTTGGATTTGAGCTTCCAAATAGTCAAACTCTAAACTGAGACCTGGTGTCATTGCTCCTGTATATTTTTGTACTTTGCGTATTTTCTTTTAGGAAGGCATTTATTTTATGTTACTTCGAAATACAGAATGATGTAATTTTTTTTTTTTTTTTTAACTCGTCAACCATTACAGGAGACAACTCATAGAAACATACAACATATATTAAGTAAATCTGGCACTAGCTGTTTTCCTACTGGCAGCAATTTATGTTGAAAATGACATAAATTCTGTCACCAGCTGTACAGAAATTCTAAATAAACTAATTTTTGTCCTGCTCTAATGCTGATTTAACAATCAGAAGACTTTTATATTTAAACCAAATGTTTAACTTTTTTATGATGGCTGACTACTTAACCACAATTTCCAGGGCTTAACAGCAGGAGCTAAGTTAACTCATTTCCTTCTGCACTTAACAAGAACTTGGTTGGGAAAAGACTGCCAACACACTGCATTGCTGTGGAAGGAAAAATTCAGCAGAACAAACTGCAGTGAATTGCATTGGTGATAAACAGTTTCAGGAAAAAAATACTCTCTGAGAAAAGAAGTGAGAAAAGCAGAAAAGGTGGACTGAGAGAAGATCTGAAGAAAGAACGCCAGCATTAAGCACACAGGGTGGGCTTTTCACATCTCAGTGCTCTACCAGCAGATGTTAATCCCCAATGAATCATTCCTGTGGCCAATGCATACAGCACAGAAAGAGCTAGGTTGAGTGCAGGAGTGATAGAGCAGTCACTCTGACACTTTCAGCCACAACAGATACTTTGGTAATTACAACAGTAAGTCTGTGTGAGACATTTTACTTTCATGGTGGTAGAAACATTCATTCAGACAATTTCATGTCTCTCTGTGGCAGCACAAAAAATAGGATCTGCATTTGGAATACAGTTGTCCCTTAAAAAAGTAAGTTCCACTTCACAATAAACATGTTGCAATTAAACTGTTTACATTGCAATTGTTGTGACTTTGCTTCCATTAACCAAAAAGGCAATCTATAAGCCAATTATTTGTATTACTCCTTGGTGCTTACTCAGTGTACTAGTCACTGGAAGCCCATCAGAAAGTCAGCAGGGCCAAAAGATAAGTATTCAAGATATGGTCCTAGGAGTACTAGACGACAAATTCAAGGTGAAAGAAAGGTGACAGAAATCACTTGAAGAATTAGAAATCCATCTCAGGTAAAGTGGTAGAATGTGTGACACAAACAATAGGTCTGTGGATAATGATGTTTAAATGATAAATAAGTATCATATTATTTTATAATGGAATGTCATGGCTTCACCAAGAATCAAAAAGCACATGGAGAACATTGACTTGGTCTGCACAACGTATGTGTACTTTCATAAAGGTTACGGTGATGTCCTTGATCAAATGCTCTTAAAGAAAGTTTTCATGGCACAAGAAATAAAGTCATGCTGTGGATTTAAAATATGACTTTCCCACAAGGAATTGGGCACCTTGAATTGCAGCCTGCGGCCCCATCTCTAGCTGCACATTTTACTCATTTTGTCCTTTTTCCAGGGGGTGGCAGTCTGTTTAGCAGTGAAAACATTAGCAGTCTCCATTAGCAGTCCTTATTATTAAGGACTCTCTAAAAGGTGTGATACCTGTATTCTTTCACTTCTTTTTCTGGGTTGTTTTCCTCAGAGGAGCCCCTTCGTGCCATCAAATTACACAAATGGAGCAGAGACTGTTGCCTGTGTTCTCACGCGAGGGTGGAGGGAAATCCTCATTTTGGACAGCAGCGATGCCCCACCTCTTACCTGCAGCCCTCTCCTGCCTGCACCCGCTGCCCTGCCACAGGAGTTAGCGAAAGGAAATTAAACAGGAGGAGGGCTGTCGACTCTAACGTGTTGGCTATGCCAAACCAGCACAGGCTTTGTCGGGGCCAGCTGGGAACAGCAGTAGGCCAGCCAAAAATATGCTATAACCCAAAACTGAGCAGAACAGGGACTCCAGATACCTAAGCAAGTGACACATGCTATGGCTTAAGAATCTGAATAGAGTAAACGTGTAATTAATGCCTGGAAAGAAAGGCTAGACAATACCTAAGCATTCCCTAACTGCACAATGTCTAAAGGGAGTAGAAACAAGATGGAGGAGCAGATTACAATGTATCACTGGGCTGGATTGAAATAATGAGACAAGAAGAAACAAAACCTGTTTTAAAATAAGTTAATAGTACAACGCTACAACAATAAAAATAGGAGAAATAATTTAGCTCTCGTCTCTGCAACTGGCCTGAGATGTGTCCTGTGCTGAGCTTGGGGCAGGAGCATGGAGGAGGAAAAGCTCTGCTTGGTCCTGGGGGGGTCCTGAGCCCCCCTGCGTGGGGGAAGCAGAGGTAGCTCTGCAGAGCTCAGAGCACAGCGCCCAATGTCTGCTCCCTTTCCATGCTGCTGTCTTTGCTTCTGTTTTGCACTAGCAATCCAGAACTGCTTTTAAGAAATTTCATTTTATGGTATGCAGATTATCTCAGGTGTGGTCTATATACACGTGAAACGTAACATTTAGGATGTCTAGTTAAGTGTGGGTGTGTTTTCACTAAGCTAGGCATGAGTTCAGATATTTTGGACCACTTTGGATTTTCCCTTAGATTGGCTCAATAATACCTCTCCCAAAAGTCTTTTGTTGTCATTACTCTGTTGTACCAAACTAATTCTTTAACATCAGCCTGCATTGTATTGATAAACTGAGCCTGAACTCAACTATGTTTGGCTTCATCTAAACCAAGGTTTCACATATTTGCTCAAGCTATTTTTTATTTGCTTTGCCTCATTAGTTTGTTTGTTTTTTTGGTTGGGTTTTTTGTTTGGTTTTTTTTTTTGAGACATTAGAGGAAAACCGTAAATCTCTTCCTGCACATCACTGTTAACAAGCAAGGCTGTCTGTAGTCCAGCTTGCTCTCTCTATTCTAACATCTGCTTCATCATGTATCTCTGCTTAATAGCCAGCAGATTTGACTGCTGGTGTCTCTAGCCTCCTTAGCACAACTTTGTATAAGCTGATTCTGAGAATCTCCAGGAACATATGGACTGTTCAGGCAAGGGACTGTCTCTAAGGAGTGGCCAGAAGCAACTGCAATCCATGAAGCCATGTGAAAGAAGTTTCCAGGTCGTCCTCTTCTCTTTCCACAAAACAATTCCCACCCCCAATCTGATCCTTCATGCCCCTTTGCCTCAAGATTGTTTCAACAGATCAACCTTTACATATGCATTGATTGTTTTTCAAGCTATTTCTTAGCTATATGGCTGAAGCAAAACACATGTGTGTTCTGGAAGTTACATAGTTATTCTTGTCACCCGAGAAAAAGCATGTAGGAAAAGACCTTTGTTTCTTTGCTTTCTTCAGAAGTAAGAGAATTCTTTGGTCTGTAGGTCTTACAGAGATTTTTGTTGAGACACAAGAAAAAAAAGGATTTTGTCTCTTTCCAAAGATGAAAGTAATTTGTGGCTACGTTGGGCAATGGTTGTCTCCTTTGTAGTTGGATCTGAAGTGACAGAAGATGTGATCATGCTTGTGTCATCAGTTTATATGAAGTATGCTCTACATCTAATTAAGGGAGTATGACTGTTTTCATCTGTCAAGGATTAGAGCAAAAGGAAGCTTTGGCTTTGATCTCATAAATGTTTCTTTAATGCAGAAAAGAGCTTCTGTCATTCTTCCCCCATTCCCAGAAATATGTCTTATTTTCCAAACCATCCACTGCAATTGAGTCTACAGTTTTTACAGTGTGAATGAAAATAAGCAAACTTCAGAACTGCTTTTGCAAAAGTCATCTGGAGAATTTCAGCCAGATTGAAATCGCTGCCCCAAGACATGTTGATTTTCATCTAAGTTTGTTGCAATAATAAAAATGACCAAAAGCCCTAGTTTGATAAACCAGAGGATATTTTTTAGCTATTTTGGACTTCACATTACATGTCTAGTATGGGATTAATAGATGAGTCACTTTAAGCTTTAAAATTTCTATCTTTGCCCTGCCTTTAAACAGCTATATTCCTACCTGGTCCTAGCTAGCAAAACGCCACGGTCCTGCACAGTCAATTGAAATTCAGTAGGCCTTCAACTTACAGAGTTCTCTCAGATCCATTACCTGTATCAGTAAATGGAAAAGCTCTCCCCAGCAGGGACTTGTGATGTTGGCAAGAAAGCAACTACGTCTTGTGCTCAAAAGCATACCTGGATCCTTTAATTTAGGCCATGGAAGCATCTTGTCATGGACAGCAGCAGAAGCCAAGTTGCACTTATGTACTTGGCAGACAACTTGTTTCATTGCAAAAAAGAATTACTGAAATAGTATATTCTGAGATACAATGTTTTAGGCAATCCTTCTTGGGAAATTATGTAGTCAGGCCTTGAGAATTTATTGTACAAAAGACTGATGCTTTTTAAGAAGCATGGGTTGTTGTTGGGCATTAACTGAATCTTCGAAGATCTGTCCCCCAGTTTGGTCTCTCTTCACCCAATAGAGGTAAAACAACCTTGGCAAGTCAGTTTTGTATGTCTTTTATCAGATGGGCATTGAAAACAGCAGAAAAGCATGTGCATGTATTTTCATTCTCTCAGTTCTGAAAAGCCACCAGCCAAATCAGTTTAAAATACATTTAGTAAAGGAAAAAGAAATGTTGGGGTTTTTTTAATAACCACATATTTGGCTGTGCTTCAAGCAAATGCAAATTAAACAGCCAATTTATAAACCCTGCAATAAGTGTTTTTTTAAGGGAAGCTATAACCCATTCAGAATACACTCTTACTGCTCACTGTTATATTACAAATTTTCTAAACATAAATTATTCAGTAACATTAGGACAGTAATGTAATTTAACACTTCATGTGACAGTGCATGAACGTGGTACTCTGGGCTCTAGAAAATATGAGATAAGAACAAAATGGTTTATGACAGAGTACATGTCTGTATTGAAGTTCAAAGGATTTAATACCATCCTATCAAGGTGAAGATTTTTAAAAAGAATATTTAGTGGTCATTTGATGGAGATGCTAGAATCAAATGGTACTAGTGATCTTTCTTTCCATTTAACGCTGTCATGGCAGAGTCAGTGTGATATATTGAAGGATTTGTCCAATGATGAATGCAAGTTCTAAAAATTAGAGAAATTCCTGTGCTGTCCTTACTAACTTGTTAAAAATAACACCAGTAATAATAATAAAGCTCATCATTGAAATGTTCTATAGAGAGGCTTACAGTTGTAGGCTATATAAATAGAATATTGTCCATGGCTGTGATCTCTGGGCTTGAATCTAAACTCTTAATGATCAAAGGTAATAGTAGAACAAGCTGATTAAAGATCTGACTCAGAACCAGAGGGCCTTCATCCCAGATCCTTCCCATTGAATTGCATCATGCACAACTTTCCTATAACTCCAGTAAGATATAGGGCACATACCTCAAACATGCTTTTATTTTACTGTCTTAGTAACAATCTGTTTCTATTTATACTACTTTAACAAGCAACTATTTGTCACTTATTTCTTCAAAACTATTCTGTGTAATTAAATGCTGTTTGATCTTTTATGCATTAATTTGCATTTCTTGTTATGTGTCTTACAATAAGTAAGTCAGGTGTAAGGAAGAAGAGAGAATGGTGGAGAAGAGAGGAAATGGAGCTCAGTTCCATTTTGTACTGGGACCTTTATGCTATTGTGGCCAGAACCTTGCATTCTGGAGACGTAAGAGTTCCCCTCTTGACTCTGTGAAAACAAAGTTGAATTCAGTCTTGGGAAGGGAAACAGCATCCTAGTTTTTTCCTTGGAAAGGGATCACATGCTTGCAGCTATAACAATGTCCTCACTGAGAGGATTTGGGTGTAATCCGCACACTGTCCTCTTTTTTTTCTCTTTATGTAGTAAAAAAAGTTCACAAAACTGGAACAGCACAAGTAGGAAGAGAATCAAAAAATCTTAGCGCATTGCTCCTTGCTCTAGCTTACCAGAAAACGCTCACTTAACCTGGAAAGCATCACGGTCTTTTAGGCAGTCTGTGTGATGATTGAACTTCAGTAATTAACAGCAAGAGATTTAGAGGAAAATGGTGATGTTACTACACGAAGAAGTCAACAAGGCTTAGCCTTTCAGGTTGCTCCACACGCAATACGTGGTCAAGGAAACTTCTCCCTCTGCGAGCCTATTTGAGCTATGCACCTTGTCCGGTAATACCAACTCACTGCAAGGCAGGAGAGACATTGCAGTAATAAAAATGTGACCTTTCTTCTAAAAATAATGACGCTTTTGGCCTTCGCTGCATCACTGCAGGGTTTCAGAGATGTCTATATTCTAGCAATAATAATTCAAGCGATGACTCTTCCATCCTCTGCCTGGATCCCCCTTCTCCATGTAACCTCAAGCTCTAAAGACCAGTGTTTTGCAAGCCTTGGAATGGTCTGGCCCATTTTCATTACACCCAAAGAAACACGGTGACCCTGGGGATTAAAAAGGCACCTCCCATCATATTCAAAACCACAATGTTCCTCAAAGAGAAGAAGCAAAGTGAATTTGCATGCCTTGAGGTTAATAAAAACTCGCTTGCTATCGTTGACTAAGACAGCTACTCTCACCAGAGAAAGAGTGAAATTAAGCATTAAATATTAACAGTTACAGAAGGGGCAGGTACCGGATCAGGTTTTCGTCCCAGTTCAGCACTAACTGAGGTTCTCAACATTCCTAGGTTTGCTGGCGAGAGGTGCAAAAAGGTCCTATCTAGCAAAACGAGGCCTTACCTTCCATGCTGGGCGCCATGTTCCCAAGTGAATAACCACCTTCCTTCAAATACACCAAGAGCTCTTCTCCTGGCTCAATTTCTTTAATAACTTTATAATAGATCTGGGAATCAGAAACAAAAATTGAGAGACATGTTAAATATGCCAAGACTTGCATTTTACATTTTAACCAATAACTCAAATTATTCCAGCTAATAGGGGAGGCTGTCACTTGATTTGTGTGATAATTGCTGCTGAGAGCTCTTTTTTTCTGCCTTTATTTTACACTATGTGTGTCAGCGTTTCACGCGGCTTGGGCAATAAAGTAGTATTTACGGTAACAGCCTCTCTCGTTCAAATGACACAAAATCTCCCCATTGTTTTCCCTACCTCCTGTAAGCTTCGTGTATTTGTTATAGCGAAGGGAAGATTAAACTGATGGAATTGACGCATTTAAGTCTCTGCTTCTCTAAGCTGAAATCTGCCTGATGATTAGAGAGCTGAATTAGCATGCCTTCATGGAATTATTTGGTAGATTACTCTCACCTAGAGCCTGAGGACCTGACCCCTAAAGACAAGATCTGAACCATTCCAGGTGAGCGGTTTATCCCCATTCAGAGTTCCTGACTAAGCCCAGAACCCGGACCTTCTGGAATGTACTGCGTGCAGTACCGTTCACCTACCGTACCTTTGTCATTACACTGGAGGACAGACCCAGAAACAGAAACGGACTTCAGACACGGGCAGAGACCACATACCAGCCGTGCGCCCCTAATGTTAGCTCTGCTGTCTGGGCCAAATTTGGACTAGCATAATTGTATTCCACCTACCTAAATTTGTCCTGAAGCGGATAAAGCAGGCAGTTTAGTCTTCATAGTCATTCAGGCTACAACCTCATTGAGAAAAACAGCAAAGGTGCCAACAGAGCTAGTTATGAGGGAATCTGAAATGACTACATATAATTGTTTAGCTAAGAGTGGCTGTGCATGCCAATGTAATTCAAATGAAACTGCCAGGATGTTTCTGCACGATACCCTTTTTGTCTGTTTCACAGCTAGAAAGTGAAAGGCTCAGCAGGTTAAATACCAGCAGAGTAAAGTATTTTATTCAGATATCAGTTGCAAAGATCGGGGGAGGAGGGGGAACGCAGTGAGGCCTTTCAGCCTACAGTGCCATGGGAGAAGAAAAACGAGACAGCAGAAGTGTGTGGTAACACAAAAAGAATGTTATCTCAGCGGAGGGGAAAATACTTTCAAATGCATAATTGCAAACACATACCCTCAGCAGCTAACCCAGAGCCCTCTCAGACGGCAAAGCTAAGAGTTTGGAAAGTGGCCAAAGTATCAGTTTTATTTGAGAGATCAAAGTGATGAAAGAGAGAGAAAGAATAGCATCAAATATGATTGATAAAAAGTATTGCTTTCTTTGATTGGTTTCTACCCCCCCTCCCTTTTCCACCTCATTCTTCTCCCAAGTTCACTAAGAAGAATGTCAGATCTGTGGTACATCTAGTAACACATGCTTGCATGTGAGATGTGCCTATAGGAAAACACCTGCTTACTACACATACCTGCTTAAACTCATCACGGACACAAGATTCCTTCCTACTTGCTGCAGGTAACTGCTGTTAGCTATAATACAATTATTTGTAACACTTCACAGCTTGCACATACAGGTATTGTTTCACATTATGATATTTGGTTGCTTTGCACAATCTTCCTCATACTGCTGAGCATCTACATGATTACCCCTGTGGATTTACAGGGACTCTGACCCATGTGAG
>JANZYA010000057.1:40236011-40246012 GCA_027575145.1 Gyps rueppelli | reverse complement strand
AAACAAGAGTCACATTTGTTAAGTAGTATGTGGCGTGCATGGTGACAGGGTTGTTTGTGGAAAGTCCACAATAGGAATTCGATGGATGCTTTGAGTCCCAAGGACCTTACTGCAGAGGTTCACAAGGGCATCAAAAAGTTCTAATGGCTGCATTACCACACAGAAACACTTACACCACACACACGCTATGCACAGGGACGAAAAGAAAGCCTGGAGATAATCATTTAAGGCTAAAACTACCTAAATATGAAGCATGTGCAATACATTAGCTTACTATTCAATTGATTCGTGTATCGCTGGACAGTGGAAAGCTTGCAGCCTATGGAAAAAAAAAAAAAAAAAAAAGAACAGTGTTCATTTATAAACCAAATTGAACCCGTTTCAACAAAGATTAGGAAAAATTGGCCTAATTATAGATGATGATCTAATACAATTTGGCCATATTTAATGGAAGTCAGAAGCAGAAAGTTGCATGTTACTTCCAGGTCCAATATCTGAACTAATGGATCAGTGATTTCTTATGTAGCAAGAGATCCAGCCCCTCACATATTTGTCACTTTTAAAAAAGGTCATTAGATTCAACAGCTGAAGAACATTGAAGGATAACTGACATCTTGGTGTTGATTTTCATGGGGTGAGGATTTCATCCCAAATTGATACCAGCACATCTGTGTTGTTGCACACCACATTGCTAACCCAGAATCATTAACCCTCAGTCTGAGGAAGATAATCAAATGCCATCAAATAACTCAGTTCCTGCCATATATTTCTCAATCCTATTTGTTAGAAAGTGAGCTAATAGACAGTGTGATGAAGTGATCATAAATTCACTTTCAAAGGGCATTTGGGTTCAGAGCCTAAAGATTGAATATGGCAAATTCTTAGGCACAGGGAAGAAGGTGGGGGCCAGGAGGGTCATTCTCACTGATGGGTTCAGTGATTGATTCCACTACAGAACTATATTTGCCCTTTACTTGGCTGTTTAACACAGAATAGCTATAATGGGTTCCCGATCCATTATTCCTCTTCCTCCTAGGGTCACTATGAAGTTGAAAGAAAATATAACCTTGGCTGTGATAAAATAAACTTTAACATTATCAGGTGTTTGGAAATTGGAAGGTGTCTGATTGCTTTATACAGGATACACACAAACACACACACACACACAGGGTTATAATATAATCCTCCGTGCCACCTCTGACAAATGGTTATTACCATTCAGTATTGGTTTTTTGCTCATGCAATAATATGGTGTCATGCAAGTCCACACAGCCTTGAAATTCTTCTTATTACACATAACCTTCCAAAAATCACATGCAGTATGCTGCTTTTTTGATGGTGATTAGCAGCGTTTTTTTAAAGATAGGTGGCTTAGAACAGAATTTGCTTTGAAAGAGCAAAAAATTATCTGAAATGCAAGATGAAAATGAGTGGTTTAGCACAAGGCGGCCCCAAAATATTTTCAATAATTAGAAAAGACTTATGTTCCATTTCACTGTTTTATGTGTTATATAGTATAGAGCAAGTGCCACTGTAGTTAAGTGTTTGTCAGCACTTCCCTTGTAAATCCTGGTTTTCCAGAGGGTTGCTATAACTTGCCAATTTCAAATCACACTGGGCTAACACTCACTATACACATTGTCAGCCCAGATGCAAATTTCTGTTGTTGTTATTACCAAAAATGAAATGAAGTGAAGCTGCTGGTTTTCAGTTCACAGCAAAAGATAATGGTTTGGAGGTGGGAGGGGGTGTGCTTTTTTTTTTCCTGTTGCTCCTAGTTGGGGTTTTGTTGTTGCAATGGTCTGATTCAAATGGGTTTGTTCTGAAAGGGATGTGAAAGGAAGTTAGGGTATAGATATTTTTATACACGTCAAAATATAAGCAACACATAGAGGGCTCAGGGAGAGAAGAGGGCAGTGTTCTGATCGATCACTTTAGCTGGAAATTCTTGATGTTTACAAAGTTTTAACTTGCACAGCACTAGCAACCTACTAATATTACTTTATGCTACCAAATGAGAGAAATTGGGCAAAGGAAAAATGCATGTGGAACATGAGGGAATGTTCAGGCCCAGGAGACCCTACCATCCCATGGAATAATGTACCCAGAGAATATCTGGAAGCCTCAAAGATCATACAGGCACAGGCTGGCAGGAAAAGGCTCTCCCTCTATAGTTTTTATGGGCCTATAATGCACCAAAGGCTCTGAAAGTCACCAGAGCTGCTGCAGTTGTTCCCACACAGGCTATCCCCAGATGCCTACAACCTCTCCCCTCCCATCAACGTAGAGTTCAAATTGCAAAAACCCTCAGCATGCTCACTACAATACAAACTTTACAAGCAATTCAAGTATTTAAGTTGTGTTTCCATACCGCTGCAACAATCAACCAAGCCAATGGAATTTTTTACCCAAAGACACTACAATGAAACTGCAAGTGGGCGTATTCCCCCTTAGCATGCACAAGGTTAGTACTTACATACCTCCGGCACTGCGACCTCGGCAGCTCCTCTGGTCTGAGCGGGGTCCCTCAGGCGATGGCCTGGCGTGTCCCAAACGCTGCTGATGAGTGCCAGAGCCAGGAAGGGTGGGATGGGTGCTGCCGGGCGGGCGTGATGGGAGCAGACCCCGGCTCCGCTCCGGCACCCAGCCGAGCAGGAGGTGCTCCCTCCCAGGGCAGAACCCGGCCCCGGGGTGCCAGGAGGCCTGGGCAGTGCACGGCTGCGTGCCACCAGCAGTACTTAGAAGTTGGGTTTGCATCTTCACTTAAAAGTTGTTGCCAGTTAACAGGATATCTTCGTATCATTTGCAGACAAATCGGAGAAAACCTGGTGGTTCCTGGTGGTGTGAAGACAATTGATGCCTACAGCCAGATCGTGATGCCGGGCGGGATAGACGTCCACACCAGACTGCAGATGCCCGTCATGGGGATGACCTCTGCTGATGACTTCTACCAAGGCACGAAAGCAGCCCTGGCAGGAGGAACCACAATGATCAGTAAGATGGAGCAGCACTCGAACAGACTTCTAAGTAGAACATTGTTTAGCCAAATACGTTGGGCCTTTTTTCATGGCGGAGATTATTTACCCTCATAGCAGATAAATGTTCCATTTTTGCTGTAGAAATCAAAGCATTACAAAGCTAATGAAAACGCATTATGTACCTTTCAGAACCTCCTTCCGTTGCTACACACATATATTAAAAATACATAGCTGCTCCTGCTTCACCTTGTAAGAGAATAAAATAGAAGAAAACTTTAAACACCTTTTAATGTATTTTTAATAGCTTTGCAAGTGTGTTTTTGTAAGAGTTTTTCAGCTCTGTGAGCATGGGTGCTGTTTTTGTGTTAATGTAAAATAATTTTGATTTCTGTTTTGTTCTTGTTCTGGTCCCAAGGCCCACTGTAATATATGTGACTGAAGGACCAGTCTCAACAAGTCCTGGTGTAGCTCTGTACCAGTCTCATAGCCAGTACTGCAGGGAATAGGAACAAAGAGAAGAGAAGTGCAGAGAACTGATGGGCTGTGGGTGACTGCCCATGGAAAATGCCCGAGGGAGCCGTGCAAAAGAAGACTGTGAGAAATACGTTCACACAGTGGTTTCTTCGCATCCCTTATATATCGCAGAGAGAGTTTCTCTGACAACCCTGCATAACTTTTTAAGTGATACCAGGATAAGGTCAGTGAGATCAAGATTTATATTTATCCAACAACCTGAATAAAGCCCAGGATGTATGGTTAGGTTTGAAATCTCTAAACAAACTTATGGAGCCAAATCCATATGCTTTATAAATCCTTGCAAAAACAGATAGAAGAAGCATCTGGTTTTGGCACTTGAGTAAATCAATTAACTTATTCACACATAGGTCATTTGAGATTATTGATATCCAACAAGTCTGTATGTGGCTGGCTGGAATGACATGTGCCCTTCTGGAGTGGCAGCTGGAGACACTATTCCTATGTGGGGACAGCTGAATTGAGCCCCAGAAGTGGAATTCAGTTCCAGATTCAGACACCTAAATTTAGATGTTCTTCATAGTGAATAGAGCTAATCAAAAGTCTGGAGGTCTATTCGGCTCATTGAATGCAGATATCTTTTTGGGGGTGATCTGGGAAGTATATGAGACTTGATTGACTGGATCTCCCATGACCTCAGGGGGAGTAAGACATCTCACGCACATGGATACATCTATGTTCAAGACATTTAGATATCTGCATCTAGAGGTGAACCATACTGTAATAATCACATTCAAATGAGTGAAATCAAAAGAATCTCAAACTTTAGGGATGGACAATGGTATTTTCTTTTTTCATTTGTCTGAAATTCAGGAGCAGATTGCTTGTGAGTTTTTTGACATGATAGATGAAAAGTTTATTTTGATAATGAATGAGAAAGTGCTTGGAAAGGGCATCAATGACTATTAAATTTCTATTTATATTTTCTTATTCTTTTTTAGGCACTTTATCTAGGTGAAAAGGAAAGAAAAAATCATGAAATGATAGTGCAAACTGTGCAATTGCAGTAGCAGAGAAGGGTTGTCTCACTCCAGTTCAGTTTAGGAAAGGATTGCCCTGACATAGATGTATAGTTGCTGGGATGTCAGATTAAATGTTTTTCTGTGCTTGTTACTCAGAACAAGGAAGGATGTCACTGCACAAGCATGGATTTATGAGTGTGACTAATAGAAAGGGATGCAGTTCCTTTCTTCATATTAACACTGCCACATCCAAAGCTTAAATTCATGCACAGGTGATGTAGATGCAATTGTGCAGATACATAGCCATTCCATTCACATCACCACTATGTCTATCCCTGCTCATGATGCTACTCTCACATTTGTTGCTTGCTCTTTTCTCTCAACATTGAATGTTTTGGAAATGACGATAATTACAATTTTCTCTTCTCACTAGTCATTATTCTGCTGATTTTATTTCCTTTAGCTACATGGGCTTTTTTATCTGTCACTACCCCCACCCAGTTTTTGTTTTTCCTTTACCCTGCCTGAACTTTCTTTTTTCCGGATTAGATTTTGCACAGCTCTGAAGCAGACCCAGATCCTCTAGCTGAAAAAAAGCTTCTGCTGGGCTGAAGCCCATTCAGGAACACTTGACAAAGTCACCATCACGTGACTGAGGATTTTATTTTAGGCTTTAACCACTACAACATGAGAGAGAACTGCACACAGTAGTCCTCAATTCTGCTCATCTTATCCACTGGTGACAGTGCAGGGCACAGCAAGCATGCTGCTGTCTGAGTTGCTGCCAGCTGGTGATCCCTCTTGCCACTGCTTGGTGGATGCATCTAGTTGACTGGAGGCTGCAGTAGTTGTGCTGTGCTGTCGGAGGGCAAAACTGTGGCGGTGCTAGTGTGTGCTAGTCCCTGTAGACAGGGAGCAGATGTAGTCATTTTTCCTTCATTGCCATCTTTCTTTTTCAGACATCTTTCGAGAGTTTGATGTTATCAGTCCTCTTGCGCATCCTGTGCAGACACTGTAAACTTCACATTAATCATTACCAAGTTGTGGCATTACCAGCAAACACCAACTTTAGTAAGAGAGCCAAATGATTGGGAACATGTTCAAAACAGCTTTATTCCACTGATGGACAGGACTGCTGAAATCAAAAGCAAAATAAAAAAAGTCCCAATTTGCCATCAAACCTCTTCATATGTGCTTTTGTTTTCAGCCAACACGCAAACCTGAAGTGTGCAGAGGTGGATTATTCATCTCAGTTTATTGGTATGTATAGACATACAAAAAGTATCAATCTAATAGTCTTTTCTTATGTGGCTTCATTGTGCTAACGAGAACAGTCACGCTATCGGCTGAGGAAAAAATGCTACCAAAAAGATTTAACTTTGGGGAAAAATAAATTAGAAATTGTCTGCACGTCAGTCTTGCTCAGTAAGCCATAGAAAATAGACAGGAAACATGAAGCAAGTGCGGCCAAGTGTTTTCAGGAATTAACATAGGAAAAGATTAAAAAATAAGTAGTTATTTTGGCCTGTTTGTGGATTACCATCTTCAGCTAGCTAATGCACATGTAAAGGGGAAAGTCATTTTGTGCTGGTAAAGAAATGTTGTTCTCTTTTTCTCATTACCGTTTGCTTAAACCTGTTTTGCTGGGAAGCGAAACCAGGAAAAACTCCATTTACCCAAAGTTTCGTAAACATTAGTCTCCCAAGCCTGCTGTTAGATACAGCCACAGGAACCCCGAAGCAAGACGACAGAAGTCCTTCCCCTTGCGCAGATGCGGTCAGGAAGGCGATGTAACCCTGTCCTTTTGTCCTCTGCTCCAGGCATACCTGGTGCTCAGGGTGTATTAAATCATAAGCCCTGTAACAAAAACTTACCCCCGTCAGTCGCAGCGTATAGATTTACCTGGAGGGCTCCAGGTAGTCTACAGGTTTGTCTTTGCCCTTTGGCACACCTTCCAACTTAAAAACATTCTGGTGTTTCTTCCACATATTTAGTCCCATTAGGTAACACTGGAGTTTAGTATGTTAAAATACTGATAGTAAAAATATTTCAAAAGTGTTCTTGAAATAATAAACAGAATTATTTCCTTCTCTTTAAAAATAATCAGAAGTCCCCATCCTCTCAACTTTATTACTTGTTTTGCTTCAAATATTTTCACCTCATTTGAAAAACTGCTATTGTGTCACGTTCGGCACTGGCCAATTAGGCCAAGCTAATTTTTTGCTTGCCAACACAACCACTGATGGACCAGTGTTATTTTTACATTTCTTCAGGCAAAGCTGAAAAATGCAAAATAGCTCGTGTCAGTGTGACACTGTTACTGGCCTAACTCTCTAGGGATCTCTGCCAAATATTGAATACTTCAGTTAATTTTTCTCTAATGCAAACTCTAAATCTGTTAAACCAAGAGTAAAACCTACTCTAGTATATTTTTATATGCGTGCACACACACGTATATATTTTTTTATATATATATATACACACATACACACACACCTACCCTGCTGACGCTGCTTTTCTTTGTGGTGCCACCAAGACAAATTCCCGGATGATCCATACACCATGAAAGACTTCCAGCACCCTTCACCTCGTCTTTTGGATGGCTTTAAGCCATCAGGATCAAAGGAAACTTGTTCTGTGTTTGCAGCCTCAGCAGGAAAGGAGAGCAGAAGCATTTGTGCAAGAGATCTTCATCCAGGTCCTATGGTGAAGCTGACATAGAACAGCCCTGGACACTCTTCTACAGTCTAATTTGAAAGTCCACAATACTTCCTAAAGCCCTGAACCTAAAAGAAAAATATCTCCTTTAACATATCTGCTTCAAACCCAATTGCTTTCCTACTGAGTTTCTCACATGCTTTTGGAGATAATTTTAGAAAAGTTAGGAAGTACATAAAAAGCACAAAAAATAAATATATCTCATTATTGCCTCAATACTTTAACATGGCTAAATTCAAAACCATAAGTTCTGGTGCATAGAAAGTGTAAACTTCCACCAATAAATTTTTATTTATTTTACTTTTTTCAGAATTTAGCTTAAGCAACATATATTGTCTACCTCAGAGAAAGACCTAGGATATGGTATAAAGGTATGTATTTGGGCACAGACTTTAGGACTTCTAAAATAACTATCCCTATAGGAATTTCATTAGGTTAGAAATAATTCCCGGCAAAAACCCAAGATCAAGATCCAATACTATGAAACTCATTTCTCTCTTCAGACAAGTGAGCAGCATTTCCAAAGAGACACTCGTATCCTCTCATTGACCCAAGAAGCTGCACATAAAAAAAGCTCAATGGCTGCTTTCCGTTAAAAATTCTGTGTAGGAGGGTGAAAGTAGAAATTAATTTAAGCAGGAAAGGGAAAGACATAAGCAACCAAGCAGTGCTCCAACCTGCAGCACTTCTGCCTGTCATCCTCAGGAAAACAAGCAAAGCTCTTGATATTTCTCGTATTGAGGCGACACCAAAAATAACTCATGTAAACCTCACATTACACACATGAGCAAAGCAAACAAGCACGTCAAATCTGAGTCTCCTGGAAATATAAAGAAGTTTCATCCTACAAAGCTGCTACTGTATGTCCTTTGGCCTGGCAGTCACCGGCTCCGGGACAGTTAGAACGACGAGATTTTTATTTCCGTCAAAGCAATCGCAGAAGGGGTCACCCGTGCCGAAAGGGGGGACGCGACAAAGCCGCTCGAATATGCCGACGCTCGCGCGGGAAGGAATGAGACTTGCGCGTTTGGGACCCAACCCCAGCACCGTCGCAAAGTCCACGTCCCCGACAGGGTCTGCCACACGTGCCACCGCCGCAAGGCCAGAATCCGACCCCCGCTACTGCCCTGCGGGAATAAGCATCTGCAAAGCCCCGCATAGGTTTGTGGATTTCTCCTAGCCTCCTCCAAACCGTAACAATTTGTGATAATTTTTAGATGTTTTTCATGCCTAAGAGCAAGAACTACATACAGCACTCCGGAAACGGCTGAACCCGATGCATTTGCCCTTAACACCGTTTTGACAGGAAAGAGCCAACGAACGCAACATATGCTGACAAAGGAATTGCTAACGATGAGTAGAAGGAAAAATGACATTGTTAGTTCTGCAAGATTCTTCACTTTAAAACTGCCTCTGCCAATACCGGCACATATTTCATATCTTTAATGTTCAACCTTGTTTGCCATTATAAAGCAAATATCTGTCAAATCCCTGTACTCTCTGAAGTTTCCCTGGGCTTACGGCAGAAATTTCTCTGCTGCCTTAGCCACCTCTGTGTCAGAGGGAGGCTGCAGGAATTCAGAGCAGAAAATGGGAGGTCAGGCCTAGGTGGAAAAGGAAAAAGACCTGAAAAGTTTGAATCTAACCTGAGTCAAAGGACTGGCTCAGGTCACCGGGTCCATTGCCATCACATGGTGTGATCGGAGGGAGGGAAGCGGAGATTTTGAGACACTTCCCAGGGTGGTCCAGTCAGTCCACTTGGGAAGTCAATTAAAAAGTGATTAAAAAGTGCAGCCTATTCACTAATTTCTGTTTAGGCATTTCTATCTGGCCACAGATCTGCGAGTATCATGGTGTGCCTTCCCCTAACACCTCTCTACAGTTCTCTGAAAGCCCAGTTCCTCAAGAAATCACCTTATACAACACCATCATAAATGACTGCCGTATTACCAGATGGTCAAGTCTAAAATATCAAACAACATTTGTTTTAATGTATGCCTATGGCTGAGATTTTCAGAAATTAAACAAGGCAGAATTTTAAAGCCGAATCAAAAATTTGGAAGATTTTCTCCCACTCATTTTGTTTTCAAAAATATCCAATTCATTTTCAAATGCATGTTTATTGACTTACAGTGTGCTCCTAAATTACTTTGACAATTTCTGCTCTCGGCAATGAAATGGCGTAAGACACCTTTGAAAATCACAGTTGTAACGCTGAATGCGTATTGTTTCTATTTAGGTAAGTGGTTTGCCATTTTCAGAACTTCCTCACTTGTTTTCTTGCAGTGAAGGCAGGGGATGAGAGCCAGATTGCACCAACAAATTTAAGAAACAAACAAATGAAAAAGGAGAGAAAAGATGTAGAAAAGTAATTATTTTAAAGCACCCATGTGTCAAAGTTTTCAAAAAAAGAATGTAGATTTAAGCTACCTTGAAAGCAAAACATTTGAGTCTATAATTACACAAAGGAGAATTTGAAGCTAAATGAATTACCAAAATAAGATGGCTCTGATTGTGTTTGCCAATATTTCCTGCTTTATTCCAATTAGCCATAACTTTATAATTTGACTTTTTTTTTCTTTGCAGTAGTCGTTCTGAGACAATGTCAGTGTTGAGTCCATAAGCATTTTGAGAATTAATTAAAATGTCATGAAATAGTTCTTTCATTAGCATATATATGGTCATAAAAATAATTATAATTACTTCTTAGAGGTGGAGGAGAGTTAAGTTTGATTGATGGAATTAATGAAAGTGTGGACAGTTCCAACATACTAAATAGCAGAAACTTGGAGTTATCTTAGTGAATGTG
>JANZYA010000057.1:34116772-34128586 GCA_027575145.1 Gyps rueppelli | reverse complement strand
AGAGTGGCAGAATTAGGTTCCTCATAAATGTAGACTGGTGAGCTTTCCTAAGCATGTGTACTTAAATCTATATTTAGGTATTCAGTTGCTGAAAAAGTATCCTAATTTGCACAGGCATTGAGTACTCACAATGAACATTGTTTGCCGTGGGCATTTTTGATCCTCAGAATGCCTTGATTTAGGCAGCATTCAACAATTTTGGCATCAAAATATGCTTGAAATTGTTAGTTAGCAAATACAGTTGTCATTGCCATATTCTTAAGACCACTTTTGCCTCTGAATACATCCTACCTTTCTGCCAAGAACATTTTTCCAGCCAAATTGGGGACAGCTACAGAAGTCACTTTGCAAGTGGTTCCTCAGAGGTTCAACCTCTTTCTTTGAAGTCTTTTAACTTTCCTAAACTCTTTTATTTCACTGTCAGGAACTAGGAACTCATCCTACATCATATCTTGCTTGTTGCTAAGTTTCTTTAAAGCTCTGGTGTAAACAGGAACCGATGGTGATTGATGATGAATCACACTGGCCCTTGAGTTTCTTATGCAGTAAAATTAATCTTCTTGGGTTTTACATGTACAGACTCAGCCTGTGACCTCGCGGCTGTGACCTGTGCTGAAGCACAGCGCAATGAATCATAAAGGACCTTGTCATAGACTTGGGGGGGGGCGGAATTCTCTTTTCTTACCCTCTGGACTCTCTTCATAAGGAACAGAGGGACAGACGCATTGGGGAGCATTTCCCACTAGTGCAACTTACTCAGCCAGAAGGCTCAGCCAGCAGAAGACAGTTGTTCTGAGATGACACGGCTCATGCTGTACACCAAAATCTTGGCCAGCACTCAAGGAAGCAGTACTCTGACCTCTGCTCTTCACTTTTCAAGTTATTTGCATCCCAGCAGGGCATGGTTTAGCGTTCAGTTGGCTGGGGAATTCAAGGGCCAAACACAGTTACAAGAAATTGTTGACATCTTTTGGTCTCAAAAGTCTCCTTTGTAATCACAGCTGAGTCATCTCCTTTCCACTCTGGGGGATGCTGCCACACCTGTAACTTTGAATCGCAAGGGAAGAAGATGGATAGGGGCAACACGGAGCTGGGAGTGTGCCCAATCTTCTCCACGATGCAACAGCTGTGATTTTTCGTGACAGCCCACACTTGTGGTAAATCCCCCTACAAATCATACTGCTTCGCTGGGAACGACACCAGGGGAAGTAAAAAAACCATGCCTGATTCTGACCTGCTCTTGTACTTGTGTACTTGTGCACCCCCACATCAATCCACTTGCACCGCTGGATGTAAACCATGTCCAGTTAGAGGAGCATTGGGCCGCTTATTCAAGAGCAAGCTCTCTGCAAGACAGCACGTACACCAGAACAGTGCCTGGACTGGGCCAGTTACTTACACCCTGAACGGGCACCTCTCGGGGCGCAGCCCTGTCCCCCTGTGCACAGCGGCAAGAGGCTGTGTTGCTGTAGTTTGGTCTCCCTCCTGATTAAAAGTGACTGGGTGCAATACTTGCCACCAGCAGCAATACACTGTGAGGCTGCTGTCTTCGCTGAAGACACCAGATTTAGACACAAGTTGTAATGGATGCTTTTCCAGGCTGACAGAAGGGTATGCTGGGCCAGTTCATTGCCAGAGTGGGTCTCAGTTCACCAGGAGCAGCTGAGTCGTGGTATAGGGCACATCAGAAGCTGAAGGTTTCTTGCGCTCAGACAAAAATAGTCAAATATCTTAGAACAGACAAATACCTTTTGATGATCCTGAACTTGTGGGTGCCTTGTTTAGTAACTTAATCTGATTTTTTTTTTTTTTCTTTTTCAAAGTTATTGCTACATCTGTTTGAATGGGTAGAGCCAATCCATGCCTGCACCACTTCAGGCACCTTGTAATGGTCAAAGAGTTTCCTTTTTGCTTAAGCAAAAGTATACATTTGCACTTCATGGTTGCTGATCTCCCAGACCATCATGGCTTGGCTGTCCTCTCACTAACCCCTCCCTTAAAACCCGTTAAAGAGAGCCCGAGCCACATCATCCAGTTCAGTGCTCATTCCAACTTCCCCAGCCAAGGCCTGGAAAGACGGTGGGAGTCTGAGTGCCAGCCTGGGGCAGGCGAAGCCTGACTGATTTCATCCAGTAGCTGTGTTCTTTACTTACACGCTGCAGTTCAGCCAATGACTTTGCCATTCGAATGATCAGCTTATTAAAGCGTTCCAGCTCCTGCAACAGCACCACAGTCGTAGGGGTTATGTCTGGTCCAAAACCCTTCCGTATCTGGTCAAGATCGAATACTTGTGGTATTTTGTTTTCTATATCCTTAGCAACATTTGCGATGTATTCATCTCGACTAATTCTTGTACCCGTTTCACCTGAAACCAAAATGGTTTAGTGAGACTAAATCTGCATACGCTACCCCTTCTATTATTAATTCTCTAAGAGAACTGAGAGCTGACTCACCTTTTGGCCTCAAAGTCTCCCACCCTCTGCAGGACTGACGTGCACCCTGCCTGCCTCTGGGCACGTGCTGAACTACTTCCATGCTGGCAGGGCTAAGCCGTTCAGCTGCTTCGCTCGCTTCCCAGCCCCACTGTTTTGCTGCCTCTGCTCCCCAAGGTCACTACGCCATCTGGCCATGCCCCCCCGTCCCAGGGTGGGCCGGCAGACACCAACCTGTGCTGCCACCGAAACCTTTCTCTGCGTGCCAGGCTGCGGGCACCCACACTTCCCCACGCCGGGAGCAGGCAGCACGATGGGCTGCAGTGTCTGTGCCAGGACCCAGGCACCCTGAGGTGGGCTGCAGGGATCACAATCCCCACAGCAAGGAGCCACCTCGTTATTTCTTATCTACAAAAACAGTTCAAAGTAACAGAGAACATACCCGTTTGTGGCTGCAGCTCAAGAAGATGAAATGTTTGACTTTAACCTAATAAAGCAGATTTTGAGAAATGGACAACAAAATCACTTTTCTGCTTTTTGAGTTATCTGTCTCCATACCTAATAATACAGCAACAAAGAGAAAGCGAAAATCACGAAGACTGAAAACCCATGGAAATATGTGCAAAGCATCCTCAGTGTTTTAACATCAGTTCTACTGCCATAGGTGAGTATTAAATAGTTGGTTAAAAACTGCCTTTAAAGTAGTTAATGTAACACACACTCACCTAGTCCTACGGACATAGAGACAGATGTACATATTTCATTTAACTGCTATGTTCCTTAAATACTTGGAGGAAGTGTTGCACAATGGCATGGTCTATGAATTGTACTTGGTCTAATGGCCAAACATTCCCCAGCTCCGTGGAGCAGGCTGGTCCCCCAGAGAGGGCCACCGAATTGAAACTGTTGGCACAGCAGTGGCTCTCAATAGTACAGCACCTGCAGTTGTGACTCTTAACTTTATTTAATGAAAAAAGATGAATTTGAAGCATTAAAGACTCCCAGTGTATGTATTGGGAAGGGGGAGTAGAGCTGTAAGTGCCTTAACTGGGATCAGATGTTGCTAAATGCAGGAGACGTATTTAGGAGGAGAGACCCTGTGAGACATTTTCTAACACAGGTTTAACAAGCTGGGACTTCAAAATTATTATAAATCTAATAGAAAACTTCTTTTGTTAGTGGGACAAAAATGTAACAACAGTGCAGCTTTGACATTACAGGCTACAACAAAATACTGAATAATGATCATAATTAAATACGTCAGGACTGTTAGTCTGCCCATCTGCATAGATGCACAGAGTATCCTCCAATTTAAAAAATTTTTTTTTTCATATATTTAAGTATTACATGAGTTACAGATATCCTTATTATTTTAAAATACCATTGCTTTCTAATTTAAGACAATTCTATGAAATACAAAATCCCCTTATTAAAACTGTGTTGTTACATGTGTAATTAGATGTCTGTTTTTGTGGCATTCTTCCTTAACACAAGCAAGGGGAAAAGCTGAGGTTTGGAACATTAGGGAGTTTGGTAACATGTAAATGAAACCCCATATTTCTAATGTGTTTTGAATACACACATTTAACATACGCTGCTTTTCATACTTTGAAAGTCTAATATTTCCATAGACCTAATGTGATCTATGCAGTTTTCAGATAAATAAGATAGCAAGTTCTCTAACACAAAGCACTTTCATTCTTGACAATTAAAATATCAGGCTGCTTGGTCTAATAAAAGTAGATTGTGTTTGGGAGAAATGTTAACAAACCTGGTTTGGTGAATAAGTTCTTAGCAGGAGACAGCATTTAATGTATTTAGAGGTATGTTATCTGCCTAGGATCAGTCCTAGGTTTCTCTAAAATTACTATGGGAAGCTCGTTTGCTTCTAAAGGTGTTTATTCATCAACATGAAAATATATTACCTAAACCCAGCTTGCTTTATTTACAGATCTAGACATGAAGAATAGAGAGGGGAAGGGAAAGGAGTTGTGATAAACTCCTTGAAAGTTTTGAATCCAGGCAGCAGGGTTATCCCTCTGGCGGCAGTCCAGTCGGTAGCAGCAGGTCGGCTGCGAGGGGGAAACAGGGCACACTCCGTTACTGCACATAGACAGCCCCGCTTGTTGGCTCAGATCAAGAGATGAAGAGTGGCCCTGCCGTGTATGACAAAGCACGTAACCCCCTGACGTCCAAGTCTCTTATATTCCTTATGTGTTGATATGTAAATGTAGTTTCAAACCTAAATTTTAAAAAAATCCATCCCTTGCCTTATCTGAGTCTTTGTTGCTCCTTTCTGCTGTGTGTAATTCAATGCTCACTTAAAGTGAAACAGAATGGACCTGTTAGATCCAAGGAAAAAAAAATTCCAACTAATCCATTTAATCTAATTCACTTTTCTGTGGCCCCTATGCAAAGACACCTGTGGTTTTTCTAGTCAGTCAGAATAATTTGTACAACATTGCAAGCAAAGTTACTCCATCTGGTAAACTCCTTGCTGAACAAGGGTGTATTTATTTTTGCTGTATGATTGCTTAATCCCTTTGTACTGTTTGTGATCTGGTACTTCACGAACATAACTGAAACACAGTGTTTAATTACATCCACAAGCTTTTGATGCTCTTAAGAAAGGAGCTTTGTTCCCGTTTCTTCAACAGCAAATGTAACTGGGTGTTGGCTGCCTGGCCACAGGCTCCATCATCTCTACCCCTCACAGGCTTCCCGGGCAGCTTCCTGTTCCTAATTTGATTTACAGGGTTATGTTTTGACTCCTGCCAGTTGTCCTTTGAACTCTTCAAGGGAGGAGGGCTTGAAATTTTATACTCTGAAGACACAGAATTGAGTTTATCAAGGAAACACACAGTTGTAATTTCATGTAAAACATTAAAATTTCAGTTAGTTAGGCAGCTTTTGTTAAATAGAGAACTTTTGAAGAGGAGTTAGTGGAAGAACTTCCACAAGCAGGGTGTTGATTTTTGTACCAGTTTAAATGTTCAGACTCAGGTTTGAGGTACGAGTGTCTGTTTAAACTGTCAGGAGCAAAACTTTTAGTGTTTACTTATGCAGATACTTCTACATGCTGGTACTAAAACAGGTCAGTTAGTTAAGTACTACAAAGCTAAGGCCTATTTCTGATTGATAGACAAGATTATAATTTCATCACATATTTAATGGTGTGGTCTGCTCTTTGAGAGTTCAGAGGATTGAATGGCACCATAGGTTTAAAAACCAGACATCATCAAATAAAATCTACAGAGACTTCTGGCGACATTACTTAAATAAAGCATGAATGACAAAAGTTTATTAAATGCATTCTTAAAAAATTATATCTTTCTTAAATAAGGATTTCTCAGTATGGATTTCATTGTAAAACAGTTTTGAAGCAAGTCATAAGTTACTTATTAACAGACTGATCAATAAAAAAAGTCACGTCACTTAGGTACTGTAGTCTTCAACCATACTTAAACAAATGCACTGTGTGTGGTGTCTTCCTTCACATGCTAAGTAATGTCAATGCAGCATAGCTGGAAAAGATCAGCTCCATTCTGTACTTGTAAACATTTAGAACAAGCAGTAGGCAAGGTGTTGCAGCAGTTCTTAAATTCCCCCCCACCCCCACAAAGACTTACCACTTAAGTGTATTTTATGCAGAAGACAAGTATTCCATGCGTCTTTTTTCCCCCTGCTTAAAAGCACATTCTAGAAATAAGTCTTGCAAATAATACACTGAAACAATGCATGAGAAGACTTAGTCATGGCAATTTCACTGGAGCTTTATTGCCTCTGTTGGTAATGAGAGGGATTGTAAGAAGTTACATTTGAACTTACAGAGATATGTAAATGATGGTTTTTTACTAAATATAACCTCGAGATTAAGTGTTTTATATCAGGGCACTTCTAATTTTGTACATATTTAATGTATAAAAACAGGTTACAAACTTGATGTTTGCCTTTTTTTTTTTCGTGACATTTGGCAAAATTAAATTGATCCATTTAAGGGGAGCTCATCAAATTGAAGACATAAGCACTTACGAATTAAAGCAATCCACTGTCTGCATTCTTAAAAAAAAAAGAAAAACCACACAAATATATAAAGGAAAAAACACATGGCCACATCTGAGCACGTTTCAATACAAAATATTCCCTGTAATCAGGCATTTTGTCCTTAGAACAACACCCTGTTAAATCAATGTTTCTTTCAACTTCAGTCACTCATTTTGAAAAACTTTTAAGATGCCATCATAGCACAAATAACCCTTTTCTGCACCATAATTAGTCAAAGTTTTATGTATTTCTTTATAATTACACAGTAATTATAAGCATGTAGTACCAAACTGATGACAACACTATTTTGTTGAAAAGATCTTGCATTCAAAAGGAATATTCTTTAAAACACCACGGCATTACGCCACTACCCAATCTCAGACTTTTTTGAGGGACAAGTCTGTATTGGGATAAAAAGCAAGTCAGTTCTCCTCTCCAAACACAGCATACTTGAACTAATCAATCTGAAACTGTACCAAAACCCTCAAGACAGAAAACAGCACGCATAGATACCTTGTAGAGCTTTTTTCCACCCCCCCACCCCCGTAATTTCAAGTCCCCATTTATATTTACACAAAATTGAGAAAGGAAATACTGAAAGCAGCAAAACACACGTTTTTTGGCATAGCCAATTCCAGTAGCTGGAAAAAGTTTGCAATGTTTTTCTGGAACTGTATTCTTGAAGTAAACGCACAACCGGATTTTCTTAAAAGGGCACTGCTATGAGGGGAGCTAGCCTTATGGTCAACTTCAAAGAATATAAATAAAAATTTTTTAGCAGTTTAATAGTCAATTTTTTCCTAAAATACTTTTAGCACCTGCATAAAAGTGTTCTGCTGTTTAGTGCAAGTACCAATTACTCATTTCAAAAATAATCCTGGCCTTATCATGGGACTACTTAGAGCATGGACTTAAACCTCTATCCTTACTTCTAACTATAGCCTTTCTTTTCTCCTGGAGCTTGGTATTTTCCAGCTTATTTTACAGAGTAGTAGTTATCAAATGTCTTCACAAGTAACCAAGTGAGGAGTCAAAGACCATGTTTAGCACAAAAGCAGCTCAAGAGCTTTTGTAATATTAAAAATAAGGAAGAATTGCATCTGATAAAACCTGTTTTGGACAAAATGAACTTGATGTAGTTAAATGCAGTAAGACAGTAAGAAGTAGTGATGAGCAACAAAATAATTTAAGCAAACAAAGCCAGTGTAGTATTTTTTTTATCTGATCTGTGCTTGTTTGGGAAAACTTTACTCTTAATTTCTATATTTGGCAACCACAGTGATATGTCAATTTAAGGAAAACTCAACAAAATAATTAAAAAATGGGTGTCATCCATAATGGCAGTACCTCTATGTTACAAAGATTTAACTTCTCAGGATAATGGTTTCAAAACCTAGATTCACATCAAACTCACCAGCTTCTTGTACAACAGGGCCATTTGTTTCATCATACCTCAACCATAAAAATTACATGTCTTGATTTAAAATACTGCATTGTGTAGCAAACATTTAAGACACAAATTCAGTATATTCAAGTTTTAGATTTCCACAGAAATGAAAAACCTTTCCTTGACAGACAGATAAGCATTTCAAAACTGTAATGAAATCTGATTTCTTCGATAATAACCTAGAGAATATTAGATTCTATCATGACGCACACAGCTTATCTCAATGACGCTCACTGAAGGCTGACTATAACATTAAACACGGGTGCTGTAAGTGCACAGTAGTTGTGTCATACTTCAACTGTTCTCAGTCAGTTGATGTACAATCAAACCATTCAGATAGGCACCTAGATACCCCAGCATCAACAACCTTGGGTTTTCTTGGTTATTTCTGCAATTGTTTTTACCATATACTCAAACTCACTTAGACAATACCTGTACTTTTCCAGAAAAGAAAAAAAAAGGAAAAAAAAAAAAAAATCGGACCCAGTACACTTAAATATATCACTCTTACAGGAAGTGCTATCAATACAGTCTTTGCAACTAGCCCCAAGTGTATATTTAAGGATTCTTTTAAAAATTGTTTTGATGTTGAGCTGTATAATTCAGATGCCATACAATAGTTGTCTGATGATGACCAGCATTGTGCTTTATGTGAAACCAGAAACCTCAAAATAATTATAAAGCTTCTAGGACTTATGGGAGATGAAACTAGGGTGGTCCACCAAAAAAAAGAAAAAAAAAATCCATGATGAAATCCACAATGTTGGAATTTTAACGGGCAGGAGTGGTCCAGACTAGAAGAATAGCCCAAACCACCAGTAGAAGAATGAAATATGATATGGTCCAAGATGTATCCTTAAAGGTTTGTCTCAACCCTCAACCATATTGTGAGGATTGATCTTCAGTTCAGTCCAGCCAGCAGAAATTGACTGTGCAATTTTCCATTTCAGGTATTTGTACAGACTATGTACACTCTAGAAGGGTCCTTTAGTGCTACACTGTCGTACTTTTTGTCCCAGCAATTTGAGGGCGTGCAAATTCCACAAAGTCATCAATAAGAACTGGCCATGCTCCTAAAAGAAAAAAAAAAAAACCCAGAACATAAGAACTCAGTTCAACAAGGCATTCTTTTAAAAGCTTCAGATCTAAACAAGTTGTTTACTTTCCAGTCTTAACTAGGCATAGTTTCAAGCAAAAAATTGTAATTTTATTTTCTTGCTCGAAATCTAAGAGCTGGTTAAAGATTTCTACTTCCTTTAAACCCAGTTAATACACATGCCTTTCAGGGGTCATACTTACTTCATCTTCCTGACCAAAAAAAAGAAGAAGAAAAAAAAAAAGCTGACAAAAATTCTAGCTTAAAACTGTCCTGGTTTTGGTGCCAGAACTTGATCTCCAGGATGGCAACAGCTGCTTAAAAACGTTGAACATTGGATGAAGCAGTCTATACTGTTAAGCAGCAGCATATCTTAACATACTACAGCATTTACTGCTCACAATTTGATTTTGCATGAATGCAATGCTCATCTGTTAGAATCAGCATACTTAGCCATACCTGAAAACAGCAAAATGGACTCCGATAGCCAGCAATATAGTGTAATGCCCTAGGAGGCTGGTATTATACTATACTCTTCCATATTCCTTATCAAGAGGTAGTTAATATGCATATCAATATTTTACATATTATGGGCACCCATATCCAAAGAGGTCCCCAGTCATGTGCATAATGATCATGTGAAGGTTAAAAATAATTGTTTGCCTTTCCCCTTCTTTGCTAGAAGTGGTAAAAATTATAAGGTGAATCCCAATGTGCTGCATTTTTGATTGCTATTTTATTATATGCATCCCATTTTCAGGATATTTTTTCCTTGCTGTTTATCTCTCAGCTAAATTTGGAAAGCTCTCTGCATGCTGGTGTTCTGTTGAATGAGCTGGCCACCTGAATAGATACGTGATGTGATTTTGCACCAGTTAGGGACTGTAAAATAAGAGTACTGTTCTCTGGCTTGCCAAGGGCCTCTTTACATATATAAAATCTTGTCTCCTCATATGTGAAAAGGCAAAACTAAACCAATAATCCATTTGCTGATTAATTCTCAGATTTAGCAGATAAATCATTTGGAGGAAAGGAGGAAGGGGAGATGCCTCACACTCTAAAATAACAAATTCAGGACATTGTTTGTTAGAAAGTAAGGTGAGAAAGGGACCACTAAGATCAGCTACACACATCTGCCCATAGAATTCCTCCTAGGTACTGCCATACGTTGTGTCTGAAGTGAAGCAGCTGAAACCTCTTCATTTTAGAGACTCAGACTGAATATATCAAATTTTGTGGTAAGTTATTTTGGTTTTTAATTTCTAAACAGAGAAGTGTTCTTGCATCTTAATTCTAGTCTCGTATGTGTACACTACAGTGCCAGAGGCAAGAATGAAACAAATGTATATCTTATATCTAAAATCTTCAGATTTTGCCCTTTTAGAAACCAAAATACCTTGGACAGCCTTCTTCTATGGAATGACACTTACTGGTATACTGGTGTATCATTGCCAGGTCTGAAATAGAGTACATCATTTTCATATGCCATAGTTGTGCTATTGAACTGAAAGATACACATCATTACAAACAGGACAGTTACACAAGAGTTTACTTTGGTTTTGCCACAATATCCGCATCCCGGGACCTATGGATTTATTATAGCTGTTTGGCCTGTCTTGACCCCTCCCTAGATCTCTGCCCCATTTTGTGCATTTAGACCTCAATGGAGGAAAATAATTGATAAATGTACTTAACTTTAAAGAGGCGATTAAAGCCTACAGACATCAATAGCAGGTAAGCACATAATTACTTATGTCTAAAATAAAGATGAGATTTGTACACTTTAAGTGCATTCCTAAAAGGATTTCTTATGGGAGATTTTTTTCATCTTGTTTTGCTCACCTATCACAGAGATTTCTGTAAAGAAATAAAAGCAGAAATGTTTCCTTGTCAGGGATGTTTAAGAAAGAAGCAACATTTTGATTTGCTTGGAACACAGTATATTTTATCATATATTAATTATTTCTTCAAACATTTGTAGTATCTGTGCAAAGGGGTTTTTGAGACAGTGTAATCTACCTTTTGATTTTTCAAGTATGATGTCTATGCCTCTACTTTTGATTCAGCCACAGTAAACAAGAAAGCTTCCTTCCCTTTTTGTAAAGCCTGTTTGATGCTGTTTCTTGATCTTGAATTAGTTGTTGACTCGAATCAAATGCAAATCAAGCCCTTTTACAGTATGAATCATAGCTGCCCTTGGTTAAGGGGGTAAGAAGAGATGAGAAGGGAAACATTACATTTCTGGACAATACTGATGCCTGAGGGCTGGTGTGACTCATACTTAAGAGGGCCGATATGCACTTTCAAGTCAACATCTTAGGAGATTAAGAAGCAACTTCAAACGAGGCTTTCAAAGGGAGAAGAAAACAGGAACTGGAATAAGCAACAGAGTAATGCACATGGCCACATCCTGAAGTCCTCACTGATGCAAGATTCCCATTGACATTAACTTTCTGGTTTGCAAGCGCTAAGCTTAGAGTTCATGGTTTAAGACTGACCGTCAGTTAGCCGGGAGTTTCAAATAGCTGAAAGTCCACTCACTAGAGTTTTAAAGTAATTATTTTTTGGTCAGATTTTGTAACAAACAGGAATCCAGAGAGCTGTATGTCATTTTCCACAAAAAAAAGTTTCCTTCTCATATAGATGGCGTTGTTATGAAAACCGTGGACACATCTGTGGTTACAAGGAAGAGTATATGGAGGGGGGCATTTCTATTTGCTGAAAATTAGATGTGGAGGTCAACTCTCAAAGAAGTATCAAATAAATCATTTTTGTATCCCATCTGATTTTACTCT
>JANZYA010000057.1:29662686-29672761 GCA_027575145.1 Gyps rueppelli | reverse complement strand
CATATCAGGAAAGGGTGAAGAAACATTGTTTGCTTAGCATGGAGAAAACACGGGTAACTAAAGAGGAATCTAATTTCAGTCTTCCATTACCTAGAGGGCCGTTATAGAGAAGAAAAAGCCAGATTTCTCTCTTGGATGTGTACAACAAAAAATCAAGAGTTAGTAGCCACAGTCAGCAGGAAGAAAAATTCTCATTGGTATATTATTCACTGTGACAGGGGTCAAGCACTGGAAGAGGCTGCACAGAGAGGCAGAGGAATCTCCCTCCCTGGTGATTTTCCAGAATTCAACTGGTCAAGACCCTGGGCTGTCCTGCTTTGAGCAGGAGGTTGAATAGACCTGAGTCACTTGCCTTCTTGCAGTTTCCCCCTTACAATAAAAATAAAAATAACTGACAAACCTTTTCACCAAAAACACACACCAAAAACATTTTATGCTATTCTTCTCCCTCTCCCTTCTGGTATATTTTTACCTATTTCAAAGCTGAATCTCTTAACCTGCTGTCCAGTGATGAGGTAGTCTCATGCATTCACAAATCGTCATTAGGCAGCAAATGCCCATTTTCAGTATGCTCTCCACAAGTCCAAATGCAGCCCCTGACTTACAGAATTGCCACTGAACAGCCAGGAGGAAACAAGAAAAGAATCTTTAATCAAAAAGATAACCTACTCACAAACCAAAAGTGTAAATTGATTTCCAAACCCTCTCAAAACACTTCACTGTGGAAAAGAGAATGATGTTTTAATATTTTTTTCAAACTTCTAAAAAATGTCAGACAACAGATTTATTTTCTTCATGTCCTTTTTATTTTATTGTCTTCCTTTTTGGAGTGGAGAGATTCAATTTACAGAAGACTGCAAGCAAATGAATAGTGAGACTTACCTGTAATACCACCAAGCTAACACTGTAACATGCTTCTGAGGGTTTTCAAGACAACTATTTTGCCTTGTTTGATTGTATTATAACATTAGTATTCAGCCCACACTGGAAGAAGGCAGAAAGGGCCATTCTCAGTGCATTGTTACAACGCATTTAGGTTGTCATTCAATTTGTCTCCTCTCCAGAACAGCAACAGAAAGTCAATGGATACGTATTTATCACCTTTACATTTCCTCTCATCAGCAGCATGATTGATTCCATTTGTTTTTTTAATATGACCCAGGGACATAAGTGGTGATTGAGATAGAAAAAGGAAGCACTTTCATTTTGTGTACATAAAGGAAATGTGTGGCTCCAGATACACAATTACTAACATAAAAGTAAACCATCTTGTATCTGCAGAACACCTACATAGCTGAAAAAAAGTCAACACTACCAGATGTTAAAAATCATGTTGCTCAAAGAAATTTGTCTCTAGCAAACATACTCTATTTTAGGGACTGCAAATTCCTTTTACACATATTTCCGCTCAAAGTTTAGTGTTTACTTGATGTGACCATAATGCCGTCATTAAAAAGGTTTCAGGAGTACCTTTACAGAGGATACAAGGGATGGATGTCAAATATTTGGGTTTGTCATGGGTACTAGGGATTTTAAACTTTATCCCAGCTGAAGATTCATAGAGACAACAAAAATGAAGTTATACAGGCTTCTAAATAATGGGCAATGTTTAATCTAGTTAAGTTATATTTTAATAACTTGCTAACATATCACAAGATTTACTCTAAAAAATTTGGAAATAGGGTCCCAATCCCCATAACACTTTACATCCAAAGATTAAGCACAGAACTCTCTACTCATACCATTCAAAGCTCTTAGCAAAAGGGCAAGTAAGGTGAAACTAATTAATTTGTATTGAAGATGGAGTGTGGAAAGAAAAGACAGAATAAGGAGTCAGACACTATTCTTTTAATTTCATTTTAATTTGAAATCTCAACAGCATATGCTTCATGTGATGAAACAAGCATGCAGGATATTTGAAGCATGTATTATTTATCATTCAAGCAACCTTTTAGCCTTCCATAACTTAATTTATTAGTACTTAGAAATGTCTGCACTAGAGATTGAGATTCGTCTGGTGTACAGTCATGATTTTTCCTCCAAACTCTCATTTTAACAAGACTCTAAGAAATGTATTTCAGATTTGATAGGGACATACAAAGAATCTGTTCCTAATGTCATAAGGTTGGCTTTCTTGCTGCAGCTGACTGGAAGTTTCATTCAAATTTCAAGAGCATTTTTAAGACAGATTCTACTTTTCTTTTTTACATCTAAACTCAACTTTTTGTGAAAGGGAATTAATGGCTTGCTGAAAGAAATTATAAACTATGAATTTTTACCTTGTTCACTCATTCTTGCTGTGGTCTCACACGTGCAGACTTCAGGGCATGTTCCTCCTTCATGTCAAGTTTTCAGGAGAGACAATTTGGGTGGTTTTTACTTTTGTACTGATTGCCATTGGGAGCTCTCTAGGAAGTGAATCCTAAAGGTTTCTAATCAAAGAGGTTAAATCAATAATAAAAGTGGAGGGAGCTCCAGAGGTCTCTAGTCCTGGCTCCTGCCTGGGGTGGGACCATCACCAATGATAGACTGGGCTGGGCTTTGTTTAGCCAAGCTTTGAAAACCTCCAGGGGTAGAGACTCCCTGACACTCCCTTCCTAGTGAAAAAGCCTTTCCTAAACACCAGCCTAAACTTCCCAGGCCTTAATCTGCCCCTCATTACATCAAATGGCCACAGTGACCATCCTCTAAACCCCTGGACAAGGAACCCAGCTCCACGAGGGACGTGGGGACCACCAGCACTTGGGCTAGAGGTACATCACCCACACCGGGTGCTCCATTCCCCACACACCACTCACAAGATGACAGAAGACATTGAGGCCAGACTCAGCATTTCTGCCTGATCAGCAGTAAGCACACTTGGAGCTAAATGAGACAAAAATTTCAGTGCACCCTGGGGCTACAGCCCAATTAAAATCAAGGCAGCCCATAAAACAGCTAGCTGAACAAAACAGCAGCAGTGTGGTATGAAGTGGCAGAGGGGTGAAAAAAATATTAGGGAAGGAGTATTACAAATGTGTACCTTTTGCATATCTCAGTGTTCACAAAAACACTCTTGACTATCATCATTACTTTGTCTTTATTAAAAGTGTTCAATGAAAGAGTACCAGCTAATGTAGGTAACTAGAAAGAACCAAGTAACTAAAATTATGTAAAGACTGAAGTACTAGCAGTTAATGCTGGCAGAAAGTGGCTTGAAGTAGGTAGTACTGTCTTCCACATTATTTATATTGTAATGGCCTTTAAACAATAACTCAGAGGTGATTATGTTGTCATCTGTCTTCTAATGAAATGTTTGTCCCTACTGGCTGTACCTTATATATGTTATATTATATTAATTGTTCTGGAACTTTTTTATAAAACTCAATCAACAGAATAGAAAACCAGCTTAAATATCTTTAAAATGCTCACATTAAGGATTTCTGTATGGCTTATTTTTTTTTATTATTCATTTGGCTGAAGGGCCTTATGGTTTGAGCGATTGTCAGATGCAAATTGTAAGGTGGACCTTGGTTTGACTGAAATCAACAGCAAAGCATCCATTGACTTAATTTTACCTCAGAGGAGGTAAAAGGCAATTGGAATAGAATGTGCAAAGAGCAGAAGGATTATGACTCCAGCCACAGAGTGGTTTATGGGGCCCTGCGGATCTGTGCTTTCCCACAGACGCTACAGCTCATGATGATTTTCCTCGGCAGTGCCTCTTTCAGAAAGGGGAACTATCTACCAGAGACAGGAGAAACAAATAGGCATCTCTGTAGAGTTTAAAATCAGTTGGCTTTGGATATAGTATGGAACGAACAAGCTGTCCTTTAGCAGTACTAAAGCCTAGAAATAAAAAGAAGTTATTAAAAGCACAGACAAGAGCAAAGCTATTCAAATACATTAAAAACCCCAATGAAACTCTTAAGCTACTCATTTCATTAAGACTGTTTCTCAATATACAGTAACAGATGTTTTGCAATACTGTAATTAAGGTGCTTCAAAAATGTATGTTCCCATCATACTAAGCGCTTCTCTCCTATGGCAAGGACATGCAGCTGATGCAAATGAACCCCTCTCCTACAGCAGCAGGTTTGACCTGGAAGAGATTGTTGTACTGCATTTTGTCCCCCACAGTGCAGAGCTAGTGGGTATATTTATTAGTTGTCTAATTAAGCCAGTCCTAGCAAAAAGAAAATGAAGTTATTCATAGAGTCCAACTTTAAGTACTTAAAAGGCAAGTCTCTGTAAGCCCCCCTGACAGCCAGAAAGAAAGATTCAGAAAAAACTGCAGTGCACAGAGTCTTTTGGATAAACCCACCTCTTGATCGCATTTTGACATACACACTAATATATCCATGAACCGAGTTTCAGGAACAAATAAAAAGAATACATGTAGTTGATTAGTGTTTTATGTATATCTCAGCTGTAACATCAACCATTTCATGTTAAAGGCTTAACTCTGAAGAGTACTGTGAGTACAGTCCCAGCAGATCAATCTTATAACCTGATTTAGGACAAGAGTAAGACTACATGTCTTTGCACACAACCATATGGAGTTCTGCTCTCCTAGAATTCTTTTAAGGACTAAATTTTCTAGCGTCTTCAATTTTGTGGCATCCCCCTCCCTCAGAGAAAGGGATTTTTACTTGTATCTCACTAGGTAAGAATTACTTTCATTCTTACTATCAGACATCTTAGGAGTGAGAAGCTACAAGCGCTGTGACATCTATCCAGTTCTGTGGAGTGGGAAATTCCCTACTTGCCTAAAAGCCATCCCTGTAAACCAGACAGGAGAACAGAGAGGATTTTATATCCCTTTGCTCCTCTCTCTCTATATATAGTCATAGTAGGAAAAGTGTACTTGTCCATATGTAAAATCTGAACAAGGTCCACAGAGCTAAATTCATCCTTTTTACAACATAGGATGACCTGTCATGGGCAAAGAGAAGATTTAAAAAATGACTTCACATGTCGGGGCAGTAAGGCTCAGTGTGTTGGAAGCAATTACAATTCTCCTTGTAAGAGTTCCAGACCATGGTTTCAGGCTTTAAAAAAAGCCCCAACATTATCCTTCCCACAGAATAGAAGTAGTAAGTCTTCAGCAGTTCATTTCTGTTGCTGTTTTGGACCACCTATCTGTATATACACATCAGGCTGGGCACATAAAATTTCTTATTTAAGACACAAAAGAAGTTGAGATGGATATTATTAAAGGGAAGATGTGTTCCAGGGAAAGGAAATATTTTTCTTTGAAAAACAGACTAATAAAAGCCTCCAGAAAGACATTAATGAACTTAATAAAAAAACCAGACCATTTACAGCTAAAACAGACTAACAGAAGGTGAAGAGAAGACACCAGAGAAAGAAGAGGCTAATTAGGTTGAAGTTACTTGTTGGAAAATTTGCTTTAAATAGTATTCTAGTCAATGTAGTCAAATTTATTCTATCCAATACTATTGTAGCTTGGATTATAGCTTACATTCATTTATTTTGTGGTGGTTTTCTTCAGATCATCTTTGTAAAGCAGAATCCCACAACTACGTTAGTCTGTGCAATAGTTTTTAATAGAACATCTGTGTTATCTAAAACCAAACCTTTAACATATTAGTAAGAATAAACACTTCTGTAGAAAGGGCTAGGTCAAACACGTTTTTTTAAGCAAATGTTATGTGCTTTGACAAAACCATGGGCAAAGAAAAACATCTGACATTGCCAATGACTCCACTAAAATAAGCCATTCCCTGCTACCCAACCAATCCGATGGTATGCCAAACCTTTTCAAAGAGGCATATGTAGCTGAACCAACACACCATAAAAGAAATCTAAAGTACCTGAAAATGCATTCAGGTAAGTTTTAAGTTGATGCTAAAGACTGATTCACTTTCTTGCTTGCCATCTGATACTTTCCAGGCCATTACCTAGCTCTATTATTGTTGTACGACGTTCATGAAATTATTTCAGGTATACACGTTTATCCAAGCTTAGCAACATTCAATACAATACTCCAAAGTATCAGTTGACATACACCTACAAAAGCAAGTAGTACATTAACAAGTGATAAACTCAACAATCAATACCTGTTCTCAGTACTAGAGCTTTGACCAATTCTCCAGTATAAAAACGGGTTTGAATGACATTGGTTCCACAGAACAAAGTATGCCGTTTATGCACTTCTGGACTGTATATTTCATCTCCCATTGCTTTCGGATATTCTGAAGGATTTGGTAGATTAATCTTTGTGACAGGAACACTTTCACCTTAAATGGAAAAAGAGTCTCTAAGCAAGATCATATAAGAATAGACATTTTTTCCTTCATGACTTCAAGTAGAACAATATAATCTCACTTCATCAGCACAGAAGCAGACTTATAGAAGAAGTCATCTTCCTTTCAGCATGTTATTAGGTAGTCTCTCACCTGTCAGCCTCAGCTCATCAGATTCCTTATCCAAATCCTATTTAACTCTACTCGTTATTCACCAATACAGCTTTTGTGCCTCTTTCTTCAAATCAGATAGGTGTAAAATACAGTTCATTGAAAGAAAATAGGACAAGCTTCCCTCTCCTGAGCCAAGGCAGAACCCCGTCTTTACTCAGAAAAACTAGGAGCTGAAGAAATTTATTCTCAGCTCCTTTGGTGACCAAGTACACTCAAGCTAGGATTGCAATCAATTTTTATCAGTTGCTAGCAGCAGCAAGGGGCTCAAGTATATTCAAAGAATTGAACATGATAAAACACACAATCTCTGAACTACAATATTCTAAACGCTGCCAGTTTGGACAGATTGTGCTAGGAATAACAAAAAATCCATCCTACTCACTGAAGCTGTCCTTCAAATACATCAGGTCCCTGGTTTCAGAGTATGCAGGCACAACTGGAGATAATTTCTGTTTTTAAATACAGCAGAACATTCTACTTACTACCTTCATTCTTGGAAGCAGCTAAAAAGTTTGGGCAAAAATTTTCTGAAGAAACACACTGCAGAACTCAATCTGCACTGAGAACACAAAGTCAAGAGGCAGGAAGACAAACTATCAAGAAGAAAGCTTTTCAACAAAAAACCATCACTCATTTTTGGAGTTGCCAAGCAGTACCAGGTAGCTGTTGCAGATAACCAGAACACAAGTACCTAAGTACTTAGGAGCATATATAATTGCAAGAACATACACATTTCAAGCAAAATAAACATATCCATTTCTGCTAGAACATACTGCAAGTTAAGCATGCACACAGGTATAACCTAATAGGTTTAGCCACACAAAATGGTATCAAGTTTACTTTACCTGTTAACATACTTTCATTTACAATGCAAGTACCACTGAGAAGTACTGCATCACAGGGCATAATTGTCCCATTAGATGGAATCAACATGATATCTCCAGGCACAAGGTCGGTGGAAAGGATTTCTTCTATTTCTGAGTATTAAAACACAAACAAGTTTACCTGAAAACAGCCACCATCTACAAAACCTGATAAAGATCCCCACGGCCAAGGTCCAGATGGTGACAATTAAGCTTATACTCTATTTTATTAATGGCATTATGAAAAGTTTTTGAAAAGATACAGAAAAAGCCATTGATAAACCCAATTCCATCACAGATTATACTCTAGAACACATGGATATAGTTCATCATAACAAATGAAAGGAATCAAGCTTGTACAAAAGCTATTAACAATTAACTACAGTATAACTTCAGTATAAAGACACAAGTCCAACACAAATGCATGTCTTGCAAAACCTAACCAACTTCAGCTACTGTGGTATCCAAATGAGCAAAAATCCAGAAATCAACTTGCAGCCCCTGCTGGGTAATAAATTGTATTGGAAACCCAACACATGCATGTCTGGAAGCCAAAAAAGAAACTACAATGACAGTTACATATGTGGAGTAGTAGATAATGAGAAACAGGAATAAGACAAGCATATAATCTAGGAAAAAAACTGATACTCGCTAAAAACACCATCTAGAAGGGTAATCCTGAACAGATTATTATCCTATCTAAATTCCACTTTGCAACTTCTTTGTCCCATGCAATTTTGCAAAGAAATGGAAGCATTTCAAGGTGATCAAAGAAAGAACAGATGCACACCAACTTTACACTCACACTTAATGAACAATTTAAACTCAACCTTCCAAACCGCCTGTGAAATTTACCTTGGTTTCCTCTGCAGACAGAAACCCTGACAATGCTGTGAGCTGCTACCATGTCATGTAACATAACATATTGCTGCAAAGGGGAGAAAACAGTTCATTATTTAAAAGCACAAGTTGTCTTCTAAATGCACGCTCTATCTCTACAAGTAGAAGTGATGAGATTCTTTACTAACATTCTTTTACAACAAAATGTTACTCAAAACATTCTCTTTAACATAGTTTAGGAAACCTATGGGCAAATAAAGCTAGAGTGCATCAACCTGTACAGGTTCCTACTTTTAACGGCATTCTGGAAGCAAATACACATGCCACACAAAATGTTATAAAAATGTTTGGTCATTAACATATGTAAGTAAAAACTGCAGTAGTTGTATGAACTTGGATTAAGGTAAGGTGGGGGCGGGGGGGGGTTGTTTCTGGTCTGAATTCAGAGATTGCAATTTAAGGATAACTACTACTTTGATTTGAATCAGCTACAGCTAAGTCTACAGAGAAGAATGCACTGCCAATTTAACAATCCACACGTTTGGCTGGTGCTCAATTCCGTTGGACTTTTTCAAACAGAAGGAAACAATGGAACCACTACTGTCAATAAAACTTGGTACATAAACCTGTGTCCAGGTTTTATTTAAGTGAGGTAGTGTTTCTGTTATCTGAGGTCAACCTACTGATTCAACAGCATGGAAAGTCAACAGAGAAGGGTCTCGAAGAGAACTGTAAATCCAAATTCTTTCAGCTCAAAGAGGGAAAACCCATAGCAATATTCTACCTGTATACCTCTGAAAAATCCTTAAAGATTTGTAGGCAATTTCACATCAAAATAAACCAATCAGTAAAAAGCTGAAAAGATGCATCTTTTTTCTTTGAACTTACCTTTCAACATAGCATTTATTTTCTTTAAAATCACATTGGTGTATTTTTAGCAGATTCGCTGGGAGAACTATTACTCATTATTGTAAGGGCATTTAAGTAAAACACGTATCTTTCAGTGAACAAAAAACCCATGGGGTTAAACTCTGAATCTAATTAAAATCAATGTGAATCCTCACGTTTTTTCCCACTTGTTCATGATCCTTGGCTGGAGAAGATGATATGTTCAGATGGGCTTTGCTGCCCTATGCAGCAGTTGAATTAATAATTTTATAAATGTGTCAAATTCAGGCCAGATACGATTCTGTTATCCTGAACTGCCAGTTCTATTGCACATCCAACACATGTAAAGCTTCACAGATTAACTTAGAAAAGTTCAGTGTTGAGAAGATTTTCATTTACTTTTATATTTTACTCTGAGTTTCAGTCATTTGCCATCAATTTCTTTGTGGCATGTGCAAAACCTACCCACTTTTGGAATGATATACTTTCCAGATTCAGGCATATAAATAATAATGCCTAATAAAAGCAAGAAGGAATTGAAAACAACTGTTACCCAGGATGTAACTGATTTTATACTTTCCTTGAATCTTTGGATTACTAAGCCTATAAAATGTGTGCCATATATTTTACTGTGGGAGGATAAAGGCATAGTAAGAGGTCCTGAAAAACACGGCTTGCCTATACACAACATTGTCACAGTTCAGTGTAATTCCCCTTTTCAGCTGGACCCCGGGGCTGTGCTTTTTGATAGTAAAGAATGACCAGGTGCAGCCTCTGTCTCCGTCCCTGAGGAATTATTAGGCAATAGCATGTGAGACAGTTGAGGTAGCAGGGTCAAGGCCAGGGGTGAATAGGATATCTCAGCCATATTAGTTACACACTGTGACAGCGATCTGAGTCTGTATTCACTGTGACACATCTGGTGCCACAATTATCATCCAAAGTCTGTAGGATCCAATAAGCTCACCTCATTGCTCCTCTCACTTTCTTTTCTGTCTGTGTGGGACCTTTTCAGGTTGCATCCTCTTTGGTGAGAAAGTTTGAGCATTTCCCTCCTGCAAT
>JANZYA010000057.1:24349963-24361258 GCA_027575145.1 Gyps rueppelli | reverse complement strand
AAAATATGTTTGGCTAAACTACAAATCTAAAATCCATTGAAACAATACTTGTAGTAAACATGTGGACCTTAATACAAAGAATCTTTATCTTCTGAATATTATAATATTCAATTAAAAACATACCTAGCTGATATATCAGTTTTCTGCATATATTTAGAGTGAGCAACAAGAACTTACCTTAAAGCTATCGTGGGAGTTAATAGGAGCTGTGAGAGCTCAGCACTTGACAGGATTGTACATTGACTCAGAGGGAGCCACTGGTCCGTTCATCTATCCCACCCATCTGCCCTATGTTTCTATGTGATAAAGATATAACTAGTTATGTGAGAGGGACCCAGGGATGTATGGAGCCAGGAAGCAGGTGATGATCCCTGAACCAAGTCATCTGGCCTTGCCCGCCTGGAGCCTGCTCCTCACGGTCTGAGAGCCGAAAATCAGTTGTTAGGGCAGCAAAAATGTGCTTGTCTGCTTTCCTAAGCCACCTGAGGATTTGCTGATGGGCTACTTAGGAACAAGCAGGAAACCTCAGCTCATTTATGCTTTTACAGGTCAACAGCAGACCTATACATGTAGTAAGGGACTGGCAATTGTGCAAAACTCCCCTTTCCTGTCAGTTCATGGCTCACATGAATAGAGAGGTTGAATATCTTTCAGCAGGTGACATTAGAGGTATCTAGAAGCAGCATGAAGCGTGACAATAAAGAAAAGCAATGTTACCCTGAAGGTGCAATTTACTGTTGGCTTTTGTTGTGTCACCTCATATGAAGACTGGAATCAGCCTATCTCAGATGCTTTAAATTCACAAACTCAAATTCACAGTACAGGCCAACATTTTAACGTGGCAAATGTTGCAAATGTTGCAAAAAGGCAAGTTTTTCTGACCTCAACAGGTGAACAGCTTATGCCCAGAAGCGTATATCATTCTTGCTAAGAAAGGGGAACTTTGCAAACGTGTTTTGAGGTGCGAGCTGTCTTCTTTCATCTTTTTCCTTTCATATGAAGATGTTCAAGCTGTGCCCTATCAGACCCTATGTGTAACACAAGTCTTTTTGGTGGTATCTGAGAGTTCAGTAACTTGATGCTGGAATACTTTGTATGTTGGCTAAGCATACAAGCAAGTCTGCTTAGGACAAGAACGGTTCAATTCCCTGATCATTATTCCTATTACATATCAATATGAAAAGGACACAATATGAACAAACACTATTAAACATGTAACTGTTTACATTAACTTTTGCCTTCCCTCAAAGGGCCTGGCACTGCAGCGCCCATGCGTACCCGCCATGGGTCTGGACTGCAAAATCGACGCTTCGGTAGCAGGCTTTTTAAAGTAATTGCTCCAGGAAGAGATCAGTGCAGAGGAGTATCAAGACTGACTGAATGCCGGCTTTCGTTTTGTCACCAGAGACTTGGTGCAGCTGGGGGAAAGGGCTGAGCAAAGTATTTCACACATGGTTATGAAAAACTCTTCTCTTGCCACATAACAAGGAAGACGAAGCATAAACACTTTCTGAATAATGAACCTGTTATCTCAACAGATTTCTCATGACCAACAAGTCGTCTTCTTTCCAGCAGATTCTGGAACTTTGCGAGATCTCTGGAGTTTTTCTTCTGCCATTTTCTTTCTTTAAAAAAAAGAGAATAAGCAGAATATACAATTGGTGTCTTTTGGATGTAACATGTATTCAAAGCTTCCTTCACAGCCTCTGGGTTTTTTCATGTCTTCTGTCATTTGGGCTGTGAGGGGCTCTTTAAATCTGCATTTCAATTGCGTACCCATTCTAGCCACTGTATATTCATAACACACACCAATATTTAATGTATGTGGGTATATACGTATGCACACATCTATGAGTATATATAGATACATGCATATATACATATATATGTGTGTACACATATGCATATATACATACACAATAATGCTAATATACATACACACATATAAACACACACTTAATCTTTTACAGAAATCTCAGTTTGGACATCAAAATATACATTAGTTAATTAGTTATAAAATATTTAAAAACTTTTTTCCAGAGGCTGAAAAGAAACTACTACTGATAAAGCATTACTCAAACTCAAACTTTAGCAATATAGATTACAAAAACCTTCTAAAATTTTTTATTTTTGGTTTTTTTTGATCAGCAATTACAGCTGTGGCAACGCTGCCAATATAATTTCAAAGAAAAGCCAATATAACAAGAAGTTTCAAACAACACACCTTTTCTTCTCGGCAAATATAATATTAAAATGATTGTTTCAAAGAGGGACTTTTGTGCTACCAAACGTCAGACGCATAGATAGAAATTTAAATATACAAAATATATGCCATAGATCTTTTTTCTCCTACTCCACAGCAGGACAAGTTTCCCTCGTTCTCAACAGATCCTTTTGGAAGATATTTCACCGCATGGATTTCAGCCTTATAATCAGTATAAGCCATCTCTTTCTCCCGTTAAAACCAGGAGGTCATAATTCTTTGGTCATGACATAATATTCTGTTAAAATGGGCGTAATATAATACAGGATTGCAAGCCAATTACAGAAGCAGCCAGGAAGAAGAAATGGCATACCCAGGAGAACGTGTTACGTGGGCCTCTGCTTCAAAACCGCATGAAATCAAGAGGGATTTCCCTACTGGCTTTCAAGGGGTCTGAATTCCAGCCTTTATAAATAACACAAGGAAATCTGACACAGTGTAAAGTAAGGATGTGTTGCTGGATTTAAAAATAATAAACATGTAAACAGATTTTGTCGCTTTTATTTTCTGGACCAAAGAAAAATGTGGACAGGAACCGTGGCTGCAGTGCCACTGCCTTAACCTGCTAAGCGACTGGGTCTCTCCGTCATGGGCTGTACAATGCCTAGTCACAGTGAACCATGGTCTCTGCTAGTCAGCTGAATATAGTGAAGGAAGAGTTTCTGTTGCACGCTTTTCTGCAGAAAATTTAGTTTCTTGGCCAAATAATTTTAGTAACTGATTCATATAAAACCAAGAGCAATTTCTCTGATTAACTTTATGGCAAAACCGATGCAGAACAATTCATATTTTAAATGCGACTTGGGCATCCGCATTAAGCACTTTTATTTGCATTGCTTGCAGTTTTGCTGTTTCCCACCAAAACTCTCTCCTTTGTCCAGCCCTCCCCCTTCAAAGCTAAGGATGTCTAACGAGTACGACTCTACGTAACTTCAGCAGCCCTAGCACCAAGTTGTTTCGTACATTGTCCTGTTCAACAAAACGTACAACCACATGCTTTTGTACAGAGGCCAAATCTAGGCAGGTAAGAGAAACAAAACAGTAGTGGCGGGGGGGGAAAACATTAGAATACCACATAGAAAATAGGTAATAAAACAGTATAACAGTAACATTATATAGTAAAATTCTTCATAAATTTTTGACTTTATATATATATATATTTAAACAGTGTATTAGTTTGGGTGTTTTCAATATATTGGCGAAATATTTACATTTTGATATCTTCTGGATCCAAAAAAATCCTGGATAAATATGTACGCCTTAATCCAGTCGGAAACTTAAATCTCTCTCTTGATTGACAGGTGAGCACTGTATCGTTGTGGTTTTTTCCTAGGAAGTTCACTACCTGCAGGTAAGTCTTAGGTTAGAGCCTTTGCCTTATTAAAAAAGCAGGCTACCTGTGCTCGGTGCCACACAGTGGAGAGGGCATCCTCCACAGGCCTGTCAAATTGCAGTGTCCCAGAAAACAGTTTGTTGTTTGGAATAAGGAGGAGGGCTGTATTTCTTGGTCCCGGTATTCTTTTTCCAACTCGGCAAAATAGGCATGCTGTCCTGTTTGCAGAGTCCTTTTTCTGATTTCTGTCGAGCTTTTATTTCTTTGCAGAGGCAACGTTTTTTCTCAATTATATCTAGCATTGTATGGTCCCCTTGCAACCACTGCATACACGTCACCTATTGGGGGAGGAAAGAAAGAAAAGAAGGAAACAGAAAAGAAGAAAAAAAGCATACAAATAACTATTTGGTCACAGATTGAATATTTTGTTTCTTTGCAAGGTTAACATTACACTTATTTGAAACACTCTAATTTTTTTGATGAACAAAAGATCTCTATGCCAACAACAGAAGCAAAGTCAGCCTTTACTTCTAACTACTACTTTAAGAAAAAAAAGGGTAATAAAAGGTCCCCTTTTTAACTAGTAGAAGACTCTACTATTTAGTTAAGAGACATTTTTGCCAGGATAATAATGTTGGCTAGGGCCATGACATTCTTTCACTGGGCTTTTATTTTAAATACTAAACTTCTTGACAAAACCACTAGTGAAGCACGGCTTGTTGGATATGTATGTTATGCTAGTATTTTGACGGTGGTGGATGAAGGCATAGAACAAGTACAGGCTACATTTGTGTTAAAGTTTGTGTGAACATTCATACTTTTAATTACGAGGATAGTTTTCATGTCATGTGAGATTTAAAATACTTTTTTTTTCTTTTAGCTATTAAATGGAAACCACTAGGCTGAAATAGCAAGAGAAGCTATTACTTGATTTTATTTTTTAAAGTCATTATGGAGGCTGGCATTGAAACAATGTTGTTTATTATTTAAAAAAAAAAAAAAAAATATTACCACATCCTGTTTCCAGGGATGAATCAAATTGCTCCCAATGTTTTTGAAGTTTTTTCCTGAGTCATCTGGTGAGACTTTCATTTACCTCAAGACTCACATTTTACCACAGCAATTCTGTTCATGCAAAGAAGCAGTACCACAGCGTGGTTTCAAACATTACATCTTTGTATATTATTTTATAACAACACCCAGAGGCCTGCAATATAGCGAAAAAGTTTCCTTATCAAAGAGCTTAACATCTAATTAAAGACAAGACCCAAGAATGCATCTAACAGTTGAAATAAACAGAAAAGTGAACATGGTAAGCAATTAAAAGTCTTTGCAATTAGGTTTCTGTGGTGGGTTGACCCTGGCTGGACACCAGGTGCTCACCAAAGCTGCTCTATCACTCCCCGACAAGGCTGGACAGGGGAGAGAAAATATCATGAAAGGCTCATGGGTCAAGGTAAGGACAGGGAGAGATCACTCACTAATTACCATCATGGGCAAAAGAGACTTGACTTGGGGAAATCAGTTTCATTTATTACCAATAAAATCAGAGTAGGGTAATGAGAAATAAAACAAAATCTTAAAACATTTCTAGCACGCTGTCATACCAAAATTATATGAATGCTTAACTCCAGGAGGATAATTACAGTATAACACAACTTGAAATGTTTTTCATGTGTCTGTCAGGATCTTTTTCCCATAGCAATTTTTTTGCCACAGGCCAACAAACGGCTTTAAAAAACAAGCACTTTTTCTTCAAAGAGGATATCCATGATTACCGTATGATCTCAGGAACAACTGTAGAAGCTCTGGATAAGATTTATCTTTGTCACTTGCCACGAGCGTACAGCGCTGGGTTTTGAAGCCAGCCCAGTCCTCGCGGGGACCCCCAGCACTCCCTGCCCATGCCGAACTCAGCTCCAGGAGCAGCTTTTCAGACGGGCACTGATGCCAGGGGTGGCTTTTGGGCTGCAGCATCCCCAGTCTGGTCCACAGGCCCCCGGGGTTCAGCCCTTGCTGGGATGTCGGGTCCCAGCCGCTCAGGTCTTCAGAGTCTATTTTATACCGCACCATGTGGCACCTATATACATTCTACTTTCCTCTGTCTAAAGCTGTGGTTAATTTGAACAGTGAATCACAGCATCTAGAAAAAGATAGGAAAGTACGTAGGAGGGTAGGAAGGTACGAACCAAAGCGCACACAAACAACTTAAAATATTACAATATTCTTCATAAGAGCCAACACACAAACTACTTAGAACACCAATAGAGTATTTTCCAGAAATGGTAAGATAATTAAGTATAAAAAGCACCTCTTGGAAACATCTAAGTCTTGAAATTAAGCCATTGAATATCTCTATAGAGATTCACAATTATGATTTTTATTAATTGTTTCCACAAAGGAAAATTCCACAATCAACAAAGCTCTCAAAAATTTAGCTCTTGCACAGAAACTTTTCCATACTTGAAATGAATTTTCCGAGGGACAATCTTTACTTTGGCTAGCAAACATATGAGAGTTAATAAACTTTAAAAAATTATTTTAAAAATTAAATAAAACATGAAACTTTCACAGCTTATTCTTAACCAACTGTACAGCTGGTGGAACACCTTCAATCACATTTCAAATTTTTTTCTTGCAACATTTTTGGAGAAAATCAGGTTTTCACCCTTCCTTTAATATTGTCTTTCCCTCTCTTTTGTTTTATCAAGCTCAATCCATCAGCAGCCTTTGAGAGTGGATAGTAACCGAGAGAGGGTTGTTTGTATGAAATTACGAACTCCAGTTCATATTATATGTTTGATTCATGTCTCAGCTTGCCCAAGATAAGCCTATTAAATAGCATTCCAGACAGCAGCTCTGCCCAGAGGAGACACTTGTCACTCCCTTGGAGGACTACCACTGGGACACCATCAAGTCTGTAACCCTGTGCCACCTTGAACTGCTGAGCTGCCTCTGAAGGAAAGTGGTCCCCGAGTACGAGGTACCCAAAACGCTCAGCAGGTGAATGAGATTAGAGGTTGGTACTGGAGCATGTGACAAGGAGAGAGGATGAGTTACAATCGAGGGACTTTACTCCATATGCCCTTTCCAGAGTGTGGGTGGGGTATACTCTGACTAATTTTGGATACTCAGATTAGAGTAGGGTCTGCTCAGATTAGGAGACAGTGTCTACCAGGACATTTCTATGATCTCTAATACAATCAATACCATGTCTAATACTTGAACAACTTTGAGGAATCTCGTAGTTGAAAGTTGTGCTAAGCTCTTTGTTTAAAAAAAAAAAGATCACATGTTAAATTCATTGTTTTCCTGTAACATTATCCCAGAATAAAGCAGAAGACCAGACCATGCACAGCCCCTGTGGAGCCTTGGGAAAGCACATGTAAATGACTGGTGGGAGTTTGGGTGATCTTAGAGGTCACAGCTTGGGAGGACCCAAGTATGCTTCTCCGACCTGAACCTAGAAATGGCAAGTAAATTGTAGCCAGACACAGAGGAGTCCGTGGGACCACCTGTTGGATCAAATTGTGTATTTAAACAGCGATTAAACACTCTTACGACAAGAGCAGCCCAGGGGTGAATGCCCAGCGCGGCCAGGCCCCATGCAAACACACGCCACAGCAGTCCCTGCCCTGAAGAACATGCAGTGGAAGAGGCATCGCCTCTGCAGCACGCAGGGCTCCGGCAAAACGCGGGACTTCAAAGGGAGATTTGACTTTGATAGAGAGTGAGTAGGGGTTGCTGAAGAGGGACCTGTGCTACAGAACAACCAAGCATGTGCTTCACATTTCAGAAATTATATACAGAAAAATACTTCACAGATGAAAAAAGAAAGGAAGGCGGGGGGGGGAAAGCAGCATACAAAAGTCCTGGGCATCAAGACTCTTCTTAAGGTAGTGTTTCCAAGCCCCATACATGCTATGACATTGTAGTCTGAAAACTGCAGCATTTGCATTTAAGTAAAAAATATTCTTTTTATCCCATTTGGACTTATTTAGCAACACCTCTCCTGAGATGTGAAAGAATGCAAAAAAAAAAAAAAAAATCCAACATGATCCTTACCAAATACAAATTACATTAATTTGTCCTTTGGAGAATAACTTTTAACCATTACAAAATACACTCTACTGGCTTTCTTGCTTTTCTTCCCTGCTCTTTCACTCTTTTCTTGGACTTTTGAAGCAGATTTTTGTTGAATAGATCATACAGGATTATATAGTTATAGCTTGCTTTCATATATTTCAAAAAGAAAATCATAAATATGACCTCATATGTTAATAAATCAATTATGGAATGCTGTTTTACACATATGCTCAAAACATGACCTCTTCCAAGTTCTCTTAGAGCAGAAAGTTGGATTTTAGATTTAAGGCACTTTAGCTTTAAAGATATTGGGAATAACATTATCTGGTAAATATTAAGTAAAGCAGTTTCTCTGTTAAGTTTTATCTTGCCTTCAGTGGTTTATTAAAGCTTGCTCAACAACACCATTTTAGTTACACATGAATAAGCCTTACCTTACTTTTCTTCAATAACAAAAAACGGTGTTTAGCAGCTATAATTTACTGAAGACTGTAAATTGAAGTCTGTAAATTAAGAGAAAGGTGGTATGTAAAGTGGACATACTGCGGGTTTTTTCTGGATTACTGTGGGATGGAACGATGTTCCACCTAATTCTTTTTTTTTTTTTATTCAGTGGGAGTTTTCCCCCTTATTTGTGACACAATAAAAATAAATTTTACACTTCCTTTAGTACTTAAGACATTTCTGTTGTTGGACTGAAATATTCCTTTACAAAAGTGCTGTGTAACTGGTGTAATGCTTTTCACCAATGTCAGGTAGTGAGAGCCAGGAAATAAAGACAATTTCAATCACTTCTGTGGCTATGCCTGTGTTAGGAAGTAGTACAGACTAGTAGGAACAAATCTGTAGGGCTAGACAGGCAACCATGCTATGTTTCTTTCAGCATTTTTTACTTTGGATAGCTCTAATTGAGTCCCATAGAGTGAATGCCCATTTGCAACTGAAGTGTATTAAGCATGTTCCTGGTCTGCAGTTTCTCCTATGAAAGAATCCACTTCCAGCACTCCCAGACAGCTTCATGGTGCAAACCAAAACACTGAAGTGCACCAGAATAGAGAATTTTGCTTTAAAGGCGTACTGTGGATCCAAACTTAAACATGCATGTAGATGCATGTTATGTCATCATTATTTTTTTTTTGTGGCAAGAGTTAACCCACAGTATGGAAAGAAAACATGGCAGAAAGCTGGAGAAGGGTGAAATAAAATTGAGGAAGGTGAAGTCCTCCACATTGCTACACATGGCATGCCCAAAGCACTGGGTATATACAATATGTTCTATGGAGAGCCTGAGGGACCTGTAAACTGCCAGATAAAAACCATTCAGTGAATATTTTGATCCTCACAAGAATGTCACTTGGGAAAGGCACATTTTTTACAAGAAACCAGCTGCCAGATGAGACCATTGACCATTGTTAAGATCTTTAAAATAAAGCCAAGTAATGTGAATTGGAGCAGTTAACAGATGGATGAATTACTTGTGATATAAGTGATAACCAAGTCAAAGCAAGGTGAGAAAAGGACTTGACATTGCAAAGAACAGTGGATATTTGCAGGGCTAGTAAAGACTGCTTCCCAAATAAAAGTGTTAGCTAGTGGTGAAAGAACTGGAGTGTATCTAATTAAAAATGCATACCAAAGCATAAAGAGAGAATACAAGGGTAAACAAATGGCAGAGACCAGACTTGTTTTCAATAGATGTAAAATCAATCACAACACGGTGAAAAGGTCTCACACAAGAGGTTCAGTGTCCTGTATACAATGAAAGCAGCCATTTTGCAGAAAATAGATTGCTTTCAACTCAACTTGTAAAGATATGCTAAAGAAAAGCTATCCGTGACTATACTGCTGGAGGACATAACGATGGTGACAACAGTGAAAGTAATTATAATGACTTACTAAAGGGATGGTAGGGATGATACTATTCTATAAAAACAGATTTTCTGCTCAGCCAGAACTTTTTCCTTTGAAATTACCTCACGAATAGGGATGCAGTTTGTAAATTTTGGAAATTCTCTGATGACACAAAAGTAATGAAGAATTGCTACATAGCTTCATTCCACAGTGCTCTCCATAACAAATTAAAGCTGTAGAGATTACATTACTCTAATAAGCACAGTAATATAGCAGAGAATAAGGTATTTGCAGTCTTGGTGCCTCTACAGAACAAGGTTCTCTTCATTATTTGTGATTCACAATGTTACTTAGGAAGTGAAAGAACCTGTGCTTTCTATTTAAATACAAACTGGAGCTAAATACAAAATAATGTATCTAACTTGAAATTTGTGACTTCCACATAGCCTTCCTCTTCAGAGTTATGCAAGCTATTGATCAGATGATGTTGACTCTTCTCTTTAGGATGGTTTCAGTTCTTGTAGTCCACCAAGATACACCCCATGGCATTTTTCCCCTTCATTGCCCTGACTCTTTCTTCCATGTCCTTCTTAGTAGAATTCTCTGCTATGATGGTAAACATTAAAGGATGCAGGATCCTTATTGTGTTTGGAAGTTTTCTGAGATAATACAAATTATAAACAGCTAGCTAGATAAACTTAGATATTTCTCCTTCTAGGTTGGTTTAGAAAATAGCTATTTTATTAATTAAACATATAAATCATACTTCAGTCAGTTCAGCTTTTTGTAATATGAGGCACTGGTAGAAGGAAAAGGAAAATAAAATATAGCATAATCGTTTCCTGACTATGCACAATTTGTACAGTTGTGATCATGTCTTGTTCTTTGTGTTGATCACAGTAAAAATTCTAGAAGCATGTAGAAAAGGTTTGTTTCATTCTTGTAGTACCTGAATTGTCAGAAATATGATTTTTGGGGATTTTATTCTACTGAATAGGCAAGCTTCTTACAAACATTGATAGAAATATAATTTGGATAGGCAGAGTACTTGCAATTGGCAATAAACTATTCAGGTAAGGCAAGATCCTTATTTTAGTTATATTGGCTCTGTGCCATAAATAAATACAGTACCAATTTATCTCATCTCACTAGCTATCTTGATTCAGTTGATTAAAGGCTATAAACTGACTTTAATTATACATTGTAACAGTTGGTATTTGGAGACCTAAATATTTGGAACCATGTGGTGGCAGTTTGAATCTCCATTGTAGAAATGATCTGAAGAAACTCTTAATACTGCCCAGATTTCTAATTTCAGACTTTTTTTAATTTATGTGTCTCCAGATTTTTTTCTTCATTTAGGGAGTCCTGATTCTTTTATCTTGAACTACTAAACACTTTTTTTTTCTGTCTTATTCCATGTCCAGAGTTCAGTCCAAGCACCAGTTGAACCTAAGCATTTCCTCTGCAAAGGTAGGATGTGGAAAATATGATCCATTTCAGATATTTTTTGCTAAGAAAATCAAACATATTTTTATCTCTTGCAGAGAAGGTAGATGCAAATATTACACTTGCACATACTATTTTTTATAAAAATATTGGCATATTTGTCTTTTGAGTTTCTGAGAACTGATGAGGCAACTCTCAGGTACTTAAGACATCATTGATCCATTCTGTGAATAGTTGTTAGACAACACCTGACAGGCATTTCTTTTGATATTAGTAGCAGCCTGGGCAGCTGTCTTCTCCCAACCACTAACTA
>JANZYA010000057.1:15120662-15133461 GCA_027575145.1 Gyps rueppelli | reverse complement strand
AAATAATAATAATAAAAAAGGTTGTTTTTCTGGAGGTTCATGTAAAGGGTAAGCTATAATGTATATTTTACATTTAGAGGTCAGTAGGAAGGCAATTTTCCTGCTTTTCTCTCCTCTCGAGAAGAGGAGCTGCGTTACCGCAGGGGAAAACGATGATTGATGAAAGCTTTGTGGCAGGAGACTGCTGCGGGGCCAGGGCAGAGGAGCTCGGCTGGGACGCAGGAGCCTGCAGGCAGGGGAAGGCAGCTGCCCGGCCCCAGCAGCACTGAGACGCCAGCACGCAGGGATCTCATCTGCTCATCAAGCCCTGCGCTGGCTAAGGTTCACCTGCCACCTCCTTGGTCTTTTTTCCCCGGGGAAAGAGATGAGATGTGCTCCCTATGGCAGCCCAGGCTCAAGCTATGCAGCTGCGCTCGTGGTACAAGTTATCCAAATCCACTTTGAAAATAAAGATACTAGAACCTTATTGCTTCAAAAAATGTTCTGAAGACATTAATGAGAATGAGCTTTCCTGGGGGTTTATATGACTTTCTCACGGAATTGCCTACAAGGATGTAGCTTTCTGTAGAATGATGTAGGCAAGTCCAAAATCCTATAAAAAAAAATAAGATCACCTTTGTTTTAATTTCATATGACTAAAGAATCTTACAAAACGTTCGAGTCTGAAATAATACCAAAACACTTTAAAATAACAGTTGGTTTCCTACAACTTCAGGACTTGTAATTATGTAGTACAATAGTAATTTTAAATTGGCAATATCTTGATGAAGAGTTGAAACAAGCACTGCTGCACATTTATGAACTTGACTTTTGAATCCAATTTTACTCCCTTGGAAGGAAGTACATTTTGACTTGAAAATTGTATGTGGTGAGCAACCATACGGTCCCTGGATGGCATGGGGGAAGAGACTTTTTCTCTACATGGAAGTTTATTGACACATCTGCTTTGAAAAGAACTTCACTGTTTCACCTACCTCTAAAGAAGGAAAAAATCCCAACGTAAGAACATACTCATGACTTTTTCTTCCTGTTGTCTACTTTCGGAAAATTGCGTGTACAGTTGCAACCAGTGAATTTGTGCCTACGCTAATGCTATAATATGTCTGTAATTACTGATGATCAAAGATTAACTAATTTTGTTTACAAGTATTCTGTATGGCATTTTTTTTCAATTAAAATGCAATTTAAAGTCAGGCTGGATTAGTGCAGTGGACGACAAAGGAACTGCATAAAGTTTCATAGCTTTTGCAAAGTATGCTGCTTAAGTATCTTAAATCTCCTTTTCTACTTTCTCTCTTCTATTTTTCTTTTTTTAATCTACAATTTTCTTTAAATGACACATCTTCTTATGTTAAATCTGTTCAATTTGAGCAATTAATTCAATATCTGCAAGCAGTACCCAACTGCCCTTGCCAGAAAGAGAAGCTCTGTTCACAACACCAGCATCACAAACTTCAGTCCTTCCTTCTCACAGCAGATGAGCCCTACAAGAGAAATGTTCTTTCTCTGTTAATCTTCCAATGGATTACAATGAACAAAGATTCGCAGATTTAACATCTTCTGGAATGACCTAGATGATGGGACAGAGCGCACGCTCAGCAAGTTTGCAGGCAGTACAAAATCAGGAGGGGTGGCTGATACACCAGATCATTGTGCTGCCATGCAGAGGGACCTGGACAGGCCAGAGAAATGGGCTGGCAGGAACCTTATGAAGTTCAACAAGAGGAAATGCAGAGTCCTGCACCTGGGGAAGAATAACCCCAGACACCAGTACAGGCTGGGGACCAAAGGGCTGGAAAGCAGTTCTGCAGAGGTGGCCTTGAGGGTCCTGGTGGACACCAAGTTGAATGTCAGCTAGGAATGTGCCCTTGCAGCCAAGAAGTTCAACAGCCTCCTGGACTGCACTGGGAAGAGTGTCTCCAGCAGGTTAATGGGGGGATCTTTCCCCTCTACTCATCACTGGTAAGGCAGATCTGGAGTGCTAGGCTGCATTTTATGTAGTTTGAATATGATTTTCTAAAAACAAAATTCAAAACACTGACATAGTTTTCTGTATCTAAGAGACGATAATGCAAATTCACTTCTGGTAAACAGGCTGACTTTCAGTTTCAAGAAATGTAAAGAAGTAACTTGGGTGTTTTTTAGGAGGCAGTTAGAAATGTTTCCTTTCCCAATTCTAAACTAGTTTCTAGTCACATAAATTTAGGAAATTCTATGCTAATGGTATGCTAAGGAAACATCTGTAAAATGAAAATAACTTGAAGGGTTCTCATAATTCATAGACATTAAAGAGTTTTTGACCCCAGAATTGTTCCAATATAGATACCTGTCTTGTGAAATGATCTAAATTTCTCATACAGTTTCAATTGAATTGTTTTTTGTTTCTTTTCTGGAAATATTACATATTATTATCCTACTGTTAAACTGTTCTATGTGATGAAATTGAAGTTGTAAGTAATGTTAATAGGTGTTGCATATTTTCTGTAAAAGTGAATTCGAATTAACCTTAGAAGCAAGCAAAAAGTTAAATTATTATAGTATTTACAATGCGATATGACAGACATAAGTAATACATGTTTTCTAATTAGTCCCTCTTTGAGAACTGAAGCACAATGACTAAAGAGCAAAAGAGAGTTCAGTTTCTCTATTCCCTAGGAGTGGTTTGTATGCTCAGAATGTCCCTGCAGCCTTTTTTCCCCTAGTTGCAATGTAACAAGGGTAAAGCTGCTGAGGAAATACATTTTAGGGAAAGGTAGTGTTTTCTAAGCAGTTTAACTTGCCTATGGAGGGATAAGGAGATGGTATCTACATCTTGCAGATTTGTATCGCATAACACTTTCTATTAAAATAATCATAAACACAGTAAGCAGTAAACAAAACAATCAAAATATGTCTTGAAAATAAATGCAGAGAGGGGATGGTAGATGGAAGAGGGATTAAATTTCCATTTAGGTATTACAGGCAATGAAGGTTTTTTTCTTTTCAAACAATGTTTCCAAAATCAATAATGGGGGGAGGGAAATGGTGTGATTAGTAACATGGTGAGTAATTGCACCAGTTTGTCACCGCTCGTGTTCAATGTTAGACCATCTATTAAGAAAGGAGTCTGTTGGAACTGGCCCCAGTCAATATTTGTCCATAACACAGAAAAAATCCTGCAGCCTGGCTAAATTCTGTATGCTTTTTGATCTGACGCTTTGCCTCTGCCAACATCTGTCCTTCTCATCATGATTAGACCAACAGGCTTCAAGATCAAGTCACCATGGTGCCAGATGACACACGTACACGCAGAGCAAGGTAATGCCGTTCTGTGATCTACATGGTGGGAAAACAGAGCTGCAAAGCGACTTGCCAAAGCGCAGCCAAATGAGATGGCAGAACTGAGCATTGTACCAGACCCCTGCATCCCTGCTGGGGAGTGTGGCAGAGTCAAAGCTGAAGGAAAAGACCCCTTCTGTCTTTCTGAGGTGCTACAAAGGAAGTCTCACTTTCATTTTCAGTGTCAAGCCTTACTACGTTCAGACATGTGCTGTCAGGAAAGGTGATGCCCCAGAGCAGAAGGTGAGCTGCCTTCTGGTTCCTTTGTGCATCATGTAGAAATACTGAAGGCTAGCATCTGCTGGAAGTCCCAGGCTTTGCTGCTTACTGCCAGATACAGTGGGCTGTCATTAAAAATGGAGAGCCTGAAAGCATGCCTGGAGCAGGAGCAGCAGATGATCACTGCTGCCATATTATCTAGCTTAGGGGTCTTGTAGGGGTCTACTTCACCATCAGTAACCACTATGTGGTTTTACCAGTGCCCAGCTTGCTTTGATCTACCTAGAAGGCATTTTAGCTTGAGTGGACCCCTTCCCCAATTTTCCATATGTTTTTCCACAATTTTCCATGTTTCTTCAAAATCTTCAATTTTTCCTTCCAGACCTGTTCTACAGTCCTGCACATGACTGCGCTCAGAATATCGTACCTGTAGTTGCTCCAGTCACTGCTTTTCTCTTTCATACACAGGGGAGCTGCCTTTGCTCTTTGGTTGGATGATATCCCCACCAGCTGGATGTCCAGCCCTTGTCAGGAGACCTGCAAAACCATGGAAAGGATCTCAGAATTTGGGATGGAGACTGTTCCCGCTCTCTCAGTCCCCTCTCCCACCCTCATCCCACCAGTCTGAGTGCACTGACGTCTTCTGCGTCTGCCTCATTTCTGTTCCTGCAGTTCCGCTCTGCCTTCATTTCAGCCTTCAACATAATCCCTAGAAACATATTCATTTTCAGTTTGGTCCCACCTAGATTAGCTACAATCTCTAGCTACACAAGGAAAGAACAAGGAAGAACTGAGGCTCTAGAGACAGCCTTTTGTTAAAGGTTTTAATATATTTTGCAAGTTCCAGTTAAGTTTGAATTTCTCAATTTTCATTTTCTCTCTACGTTTCCTGACCTCTATGTCACATCTCTCTTTGATGATCAGTCTTTTTTCTATCCTTTCCGCAGGTTCTCAACTTACTGCTAATATATTTTTAGAGACGGTTAGTCATCCTGTCATAGCTGGAATTTTTTGCAGACATATTTTCCTTGCTACTTGTCAGACAGTTTCCAGACTGCCTCCTAACTTTCAGGCCCCCAAGTTTTCCATCAAGTTTCTAACAAGTTTCCTGGATTTCCCCAAGTTTGCCCTTGGGAATTTGAGAGAGATCTACATTTACTTCCTTCCCCTCCAATTTCAAATTACCTTCTCACAGTTAGTCACCACAGTTATTTTCTATGACCAATTCATTAGCTGTAACCAAGTCTAAAATGCCAATGAATTTGTTGAATTGGATCCTCTCCGAAGAAACCTTCTCATCACACCCCCAGTCCTATCTATAGAGTTGGGGTTGTTCTCCTGACCTCCTCTTTCCTCTGTATGCCAGGAGGTCCCAGGCTGTCCTCCACCTCTGGCTGCAACCCCAACACCCACAACTTTTCCCCCATGAGATGCACCAGGCGATGCTGTAGTTACAAAGCAGCGCCCATCACACACTCGCTAGCAGAAATATTCACCCAGACCTTCACTGTCTTCTCTGTTCCTTACACCATCTCATCTGCTACCATTATGTTCCCTCCTTTGCCCTTATCTGTAATAAAAATGTTAATGGTATGATCTCATCTAAGGGTTTTTTCCCTTCCTTTAGTGGCAATGCTCAGTGAATGAGGCAGGTTTGACATTTGCTTTTAGACTCTCTCTTCAGCAATCCCATATCACTGAAAATCATTCACCCTAAGAAACTGGGTTTTTAACTGAGTATTATCAATGAGTAACCATAGATGCTTTCCTTCTGATTAGCACTAATGAATCTAATAACTTGCTTTTATCAGTATTCCTTCACATTATATAGTTTATTGATGTACTTTGATGCCTATTTTCTATAATGAAAACTATGAAATTGCATATCTATCATGACTAAGTAGTGATGTAACTCAGAGCCAACTTTAATTGTTGATTCTTTCAGTGAGAAGGTGATCTTAGAAGCTGTAACTACAAAAAGCCATAGAGTTATTTTTTCCTAATAAATAACCTGCTTTCCCATAAAGGTAGAAAATTCAAACTGATAAAGGAAAATAAATTTTCATACACAACATAATTAGTTCGTGGGACTTCTCGTCACAGAAAGTCATTCAGCCCAAGAACATTGCAAGATTAAAAAAGCTCAGGCATTAAATGGGTAGTCAGAAGCCCACAGTTATTATAGCTATGGCTGAAAAGGAGTTGGAAGTGATATGAAGCTGCATAGCTAAAGTTTGTTACTCTCTTCCAGAGATCAGGATGAGTCTTAAGTGGGGCAGGAAAATATCTAAAGATTGAGGGTCTTGTACCACTTTCTAAAGTAGTCTGGAAAGTTCAACAGGAGAAGGCACTTTCTATGTACAGTGGCTGTGGAATACAACAGTCAAGTATTGAAAAAAATAAAAAGGAGACTTATTGACCCAACTGCCTGGCAAACACCCAGTTTGCCTTTTTCTGCTAAATTTCAAGTGAAAAAATTGGCCTGTTTAGGCATTTTAATTTTTTTTTTTTTAATTAGGATGGCTTTCTGCTTGACAAAACAGCTTCAAACTTTTCATTTGAACATCAAAAGTTAAAGTCCTGTTTGCAAGCAGTTTCCCATGGCAGGTTAGTCTGAAAGTAGAAAAGCTTCCCCTGTCTGCCATGATACCAGGTGCTCTCAAAAGCAAAGGCTTAGAAAATGGAAGAATGCAGTTTATCTTATTAAAATTAGATTCTGCCTCTTTTGTGACTGTCTCCACCTGTCATTGTCTTTGATTTTCTCTTCTAACTTGGTAGCTTATTCTTGCTACTGAGGCTCTACTTTTCTGTTCTTGTTATCTTTATACTTCCCATTCTCTTACTGAGTGTTTCTGGAGGTGTGCTTTTATTTCTACTGCCTTTTCCACTGTCAGCGGATCAGGTATCCCTGCAGTTCTCCCTTTGGCTGAGAAGGGTGGAGATGATTTTCTCTAGTGCTGGAGTATCCCACTGCTTCTCTCCTTCTTGTCTGTTCTCTCTCCTATTTCACTCCCCACTTTTCTGCTGTTTGTATCTGTTCCCTTTTTGCCTCTGGGATCTCTAGAATAGTGCTACTATTCCTATTGGGTACTTCAGCAAGAATAGCAGACTGAAACTCACTCAATATACTAGTTTCATTCTACAGCCTTTGCTGGACTTGCTGATGGTTTTTTATAGGAAAAAAGAACATAGATGCAATCTCAGGTCTACAGCCCATCTTGTTAATTTGCACAGTCATCCATTGCAACAGTATAATTCTTGATTTGGTCACTTTTTGATCATGTTTATAAATGGTCCAGCTTTTGTGTAAGGAATGTACCATAGTGGATACCACTGAAAGTATCACAAGAAGTTTTTTTAACTTTTGCCTGCATACATCTGCCACTTCACTAGCTGTCAAATAATTACATAGACACACCACTGCCCAGCAGTTTCTGAAGAGTTTTAACCTGAATCAGTAAGATGCCTGTCCTACACACACAAGACAATAAGGAAGAACATTTTACTAAGGAAAACTGTCTAAAAACCTGCTAGCTGCCTTCTCTCCTACTTTTATGGCAGCTAATTACTTGCACAGTCAATAGTCCTTCCAACTATGTTAGCTCATTGTTTATGTAGTAATTAACTGAGGAGAAGAGAGCAGCAGTTAGCAAACACCCATTTTGTAACAGTACATTTATTGGCCACTAGTAAACGATTAGCAATATTCACAGCGATATCTGCATACTCCTAATGTCTCAGAGCAGACAGCTGGGGCTACAAAGGGAAGACATGAAGCTTGTGTCACTGAACTTCAGCTTTGACCTTGATCACACATGAATAAATTTGAAGTTCTGCTTTCAACAGTGATTCTTTGGGGGAAATCTGCTACTAAAACATTTGCAATACGTAGAGAAACTCAAGCCAGAATGACATAGATGCATTAGATATTAAAATATGAACATGCTAATTTCTGCATCTTCTAAAATTATGTATTAAATGATTTGATACAGTGGATGAGTGTTTTTGGAGAAACAATCCTCATAGTTCCTGAGGATCTGGGAACAGTCTGCATTGAAAAATATATCTGTGGTGCACTAACTTCCACTGATAGTTTGGAAAGATGCTGAGATCAACAAAACTTCAAGACATATTTTATGACTATGCTGTGAGTATTGATGTTCCCAGATGTGCCAGCAACAAGCACCAAATCAAGACAGTCAAGGTTTATTGTTTTATCTTGAGCTACACAAAAAGACAACTTCTAGTATAGAAAATATATGCAACTGGAAAGGTAAAGTGTTAATCTCCTTGATCTTTTCTCTTTTGAAGTTTTACTAACAGTAAGAATGATGTGGTTGATGCCATTACTACATAGTGTTGTAAAGGTGCAGGACAGAACTGGGAACGGCAGTGTGAAATTTTTAAAGGATACATTTACATGGAGGCAAAGATATTTTACCATTACAAAATCCACAATCCTGTTAGAGTTCTCTTTACTGTCAGCTGTCCACAACTCCAAACCAAGTTCTCCTGCTCAGTAATAAATAAGGAAACCTGCTCTCTGGAACAATACATACTATTCAGCTTTTCTTGTCATGGGAGAGGTTTAACCCAATTCAAACCATTTTGGATCTCCAGTCCCTCCACTGAATTTAATAAGATCTGAATCAGGCTTCTGGAATTTAACCTAATCTCACAGGCTTACCCAAGACAAGAATAACTAAAATTTAAAAGATGTAAGCTGCCTTTATGTGTGAGTTATTACTCAAGGGGTGTTTTCCTGGCAAATTAGGATTCTGGACTGGGTTCTCTTCCATCAGATATCCATTTCCACTATAATTCCCAATTCTTCAGTCTGTAAATTTCAAAGAGGTCTTCAGTATTGAGAAAATTCATGGGGATGAAGGGAATCCACCAGTGAAGAACAGAACCCTAAAGCTCTTACCTGTTTTACCTGACCAGAACAACTTCACCAGCAGACAGCATGACACACAGATGTTCCCACTTTTCACTACACTTCTCTCAGTAATGTCCCGGTCACAAAACTCCATGAGGAAACTTCCAAAGCAATGGCAAAATGTGGCACATTGCTTGGAAACCAGATTTAGCATATTGCTCTCAACAGGGCTTCACAACTTACAGAAAAGAGCGTTTCTTAAACACTGACTGCCAGCATCTCTGTTTTTAATACCTGGTTTGTGACCTTCACAATCACTCTGACACACATGCCAAACAGCATGTTATCTTATTATGTCATCCAGTGTCCAAAACATAGGCATATCTTCTATGTATAACTTGTTCTTGCATTAGTTGCTAATGGGTAGAAATATGTTTTGAGAGATCACATGTGTCTTAAACTACTTTTCTGAGTGGCCAGATCCAAAGATGTCTTGAGATGTTATTTCTGGATGATTTCTTTTTTAAAGGGATTGTCTTCACCCCTAAGTCGTAATCAAATTTCTAACTAGACAGTGTATAAAGAATCTCAAATGTAATAATCCCTTTTACTGTTGCTGAAGTGAAATACATATATATTTATTAAATAATGGGAGAACAGAAAGTGTCAGATGAAGGTATTTGTCACTAAGTATCTCTGATTATTACTGGTTTTTTTAGGTCAGTTTTCAGTTCCATTTGAGATATCCTTTATGTCTAGAATTTCCCAGGAATATAGAATATGATTACCTCATAAGAGACAATTTGTAATTGTGTGGATTGTCCGGCTCATAGTTCACAAGCGAGTTTCACCATGTCGGCAGGATCCAGGGTGTAGTATGTGAGGTCGCAGGAGTGCCCCGAGATCTTCATGCAGTTTGGGATGGCTGTCCAGGAGAAATTCGTGCCGTAGCTGCAGGGAGAAGCACCTGGAGTGAGAGCAGTGATGTCTGAGCTCTATTAAGTACTTCTGGCCAAACCTGACTCAAATCCTATTTAAGAATGACATCCTCATGAATTAGTCTGTTTTGGTTTTTCTAGCTGGGCATTATGAGAGTCATAAGCCTGTGCAGGATAGCAGCTTGTCTATATAACCTGGTTTCCTGCTTGGACAAAGTAGAAACCAGCTAGTGTCCTCTGTCTGGCTTGCTGGATTTATCATTCTGTTTTGCCTAAGGATGGTCCTGGATATGGAAGATACAGCTTACCTGCTGAATAGTGCAGTGAGTATGCAGAGGAATGAATCTCTAAGGAGACATAAAAGCTGAGAATTAGTGTTTCAATGGAGTATAGTTCAGATAGCAGCAATGCTCAGCTTGCCCAGTGTACAAGAAGGGGGGTATCTTGATTCGTTGCTGTAATTGTAACTTAAAAATGATGTAAATGTGTAATTGCAAGGAAAATAGGTGAAATGTGGAATGGTGTTGCCTAGCATCCTTATTTGCAACAAAACGTGTGGGATATTCCATGTATCAAATTAAGGAGCTAATATTTAGATCAAATTACTACCTTGGGTCTCTGAAGAGCTTTTGGGTTTTGCTCTGTAAGGATTTTTGCAGAGGCTGTACGCTCCTGATTTCTGCAGCATAGTTTTTAATAGATTTGAATTTAACTTGGACTTTGCCTCTGGGCATTACTGCACAGAGCAAGTCAAGGAAGCCCTGCAGCAGCAGACAGTACACTGTACTGAATGACATGGATATCTGTGTCTTGTAGAGTAAATAAAGTATTCTGGTGAAATGCTAAGACTGGCTACTAACTATATACTGCCTTGACTATTATGTGAGTGTAACGGTACTGTAAATAAGTGTCATAAATAATGGTACTGTAAATAAGTGTCATAAATAACTGTTGTTTTGTGATTCCCTTTACACATGTTGGCAAGATAACAAATTGTTTATACCCATCTGAAGTTCAAGTGCAAAAGAAACAAAAAATTGTTCTGTATGTTGTGGATGGTAGTATGACCCAAGTCGCATCTAACTTCCATAGAATCCATTTTATACTCTTATGTTAATTTTTTTCTAACTTTGCCAGCTTGTTGTGCTTCCAAAGTGGCCAAGCCCCAGCTAAAGCTACAGCTGTTATTCTGGATCTGTTCCTGACCTGCCTTTAAAACAGAAAAATTACATTCCTCTCCTTTCTGAGAAATCAAATAACCCTGGTATCAAATCTTTTTATTGTCTAGGTTCTAAAGTTACCTGCTATGGCAAGGGAAGCAACAGTGGTGCAGCTGTTTGTGCATTAATACAGATGAGGTTATCCCGTGGTTAAATCTGGATTAAATTTAAATTCAGAGCAGAGTTTGAAAATGAATCGAGGTTATGGTTTGTGTGCGCATGTGATGGTGCTAAAATCTTATGGCTTTTTTTTGTCTTCTGAAGTTTTGACTGCGTTTGATCTGGAATGAGAAAATAAGGTCCTTTCCAGTTTGGAAAGAAACCCAGAACCCAAATTATATGAATAAACTCACATCAAGAGACTGAAATGCCCCCAAATATGCCCTTTTCCTTCTCTTCCTGAGGATGGAAAGTTTGACTGTCAGATGGGACTGGGGAAGAAAGATGTCTCCAAATGGAAACTGATGAAAAGCTGAATTTGGCAATATTATTAAAGTGGACCCCTGGCGGGGGGCAGCCCGGCCCCACTGATGTGTCGGGTGTGTGCTGGCGTGCTGAGCTTCCTGAAAGCTGAGCTACCTTCCAGCTTTGCTTCATGTTACTGGCCACTGTTCTTAGTAATCCTTCCTGGCTGCTGTAATTTGAAAGCACCTGCCTAGAATTATGAACTGGACAGAAGATGATTTTAGCATGCATTTTCCAGGGGATTTTTGTGAAGTGATCTGAAGAGGAAACTATTAATTCAGCCAGAGAGATTAGCAATAGTGACTGCACTACTCAGGGCAACATCAAGGATCTCTTTCTCCCCAGCAGCCTGGCAAAGACAGCCATGTGGAACTTGAAAGCCTCTTCTACATCCTTAAGCAGGCTTTCATTTTTCTTTTGTGCGGTGTGTCCTCAGTGTTGGCATTATAAACGAGCAGCCTGTGACCACCCCTCCACTCGGCAGAGCTCTCGTTCATTACAGCCACTTTAAGAAGCTACATAACTCCTCTGTCATTCGTACCAACTATTTTAAGAAAAACAAACAAATGGCATTTCTCCCTATGCTTAAAGGACAGTTGAGGACTCAGTAAGAAATACAGTTTTGTAATCACAATAGCAGAAACAGAAGCACAAAGAAGTTATTCCTGTGATTTGGCTACAGTCAGGTAATTATTTTTATTTTAAGGGCTTTTATATATTACTTTTCATTACCTTCTTAAGTATTTTGAAGAAGTACATATAACATAAAAGTAAACTAAGATAAACTATGTTGTAACTTAAAGGCAAATAAACTATTTGAAAGTTATCTTTCTATTGTACCTGGCAATTCTTGTTTGAGCCAAGCTCTTTGTTGTGATACTGGGATTTTGCTCACTTACATGCATTGCCCAATCCCATTTAGAAGTCATACATTGTTATGGTTATTGATCACACCAGGCTTATTAGCAGAACAGATGACTCTTAATCATCCTTTCTTATAAGCCCCCTTTAAGCCCTCCTTAAGTACTGAAAGGATCCTGCTGGTCCTTCCTGAAACCTCCTGTCTGCATCCTCACCACCTCAACAGAGCCTCAGCTTTGATCCCTCTGTCCAAAGCCTTGGCCAGCACAAGACAAACCCAAACCCCTCCACTGTCTTCGTAGAAGAATAAACCTTGGTCCAGGCAGAGGCTTTTTTTCTGCTTACACACACATCTGACACAGACTGGGAGTTTAAAGAAGTCTGGAAGCACCTCCTGAAACCCCAGCAGAGCTCTGCTGCTGGACACAGCCAGGTCCTGGGGTGTTTATTTTCCTTCCTCAGAAATACCATTCTCTGTCCACAGACCAAATTTGGGGGAGGAACTGGAATGAGTGGGCATCCTTGCCTCTGTCACGAACACATTTGGGTAAGTCTCTGTTCCCCATCCTTGGGCAGAGGGTGGAGGACAGAGGCTGTCTCTTGCTTTCTGGGTACGCACAGCACTGAGTACAGGGAAGTCCTGCTCTACAGTTAGGTCCTCTGCAACCCGCAGATCCCAAAGCTCAGGTGTGGCTACCAAGATAAGGCACAGAAATAACTATGTGTAGGTACCCCTGCCTCGGTTAGAGGTTTGTCAGGAAGCAACATAACAAATAAGGCCATTTGGAAAGTGCAGTGGCCTAGAAAGGCTCCCAGGATCCCTGCTGAACAGCCTTGCCGACAGCTTTCCGCACCAAGAAGCTCGTCCGGGGATGCTGATGCTGCAGCCCATCCGCTGC
>JANZYA010000057.1:123781-135864 GCA_027575145.1 Gyps rueppelli | reverse complement strand
AATGCCGCATAAAAACCAACCTAAATGCATCTTAGAGCTACTTCAATTTATCAGCCTCCGTTCTTCCACTATCTTTATTTGCACATGTTTGGCAAGAACAGTTAATCAGTCACAATATGGTATTTTCTCCAAGCAACTCAATCTGTCCCCTTCCCCACCGTGGTCACAAACTGCTTAGTTACCCATTCGCCTTTTTCTTCTCTGGTTTGGCAGCCAATAGTTCCTAAGCCAAACTCTCACCTAAAAGGCCACAGATTCAGCCTCTCCCTAAGGCCAGCTGAGCTTCTGCTTTGCCTCTGCCACATGGGAGCTCCTGCCCCACTCCATCTCCCATTTGAAAAGAGACAGAAGTTGGGCCCTTCTGCGACAGTACAGTTGAGGTCCATAGTGGGGAAAAAGAGGCCACCTTCCTTTGCCTTTCACAGTGGGAAAGGACGGAACGCCAGCCATCAACAACCTTTGTTGATTTGTTGCAATCTTCTGCAAACCTGTGGACAGCCCTCTCCCCCATGCCTTCTGAGATACGATTCCTCCAGACTGACCAGTCCCCAGGGACATTTTTTGATGCTTGCCATGCTGTTCTTGTTCTCAGAAGAATGCTATCAATTTTGCATAGTTCTTTGTCTTGCATCTTCATTAGGCTGTGTAGTTCCTCGTGAGTTTCTGCTGCTTGAAAAGAGGGGGATTTGGGTTTTGTTCACTCAGTGAAAACAGGATTTCCCCAACTCATTGCTGTTGGGTTTGAAATTTTTCCACTTAAGAATAAAGAGTTTGGCACACAGCCATTTTATGTTCAGTTGGGTGGCACTGAAACAGGTCTCTGCTGTTACTATCTCTCTTCCTGTCCCCCTTTATTTATTTATTGCCCAGTGGTAAAGACGGGTCAGATCGTAAGTTGTAAGACTCTGAAGTCTTTGTTGGCTTGAAAAAGAGCTTTTTGTCCAAGCTAACATTCTGTGGGTCTCCCCCAAATCTCTTAACAATTAATGAAAAGAAAATCTGATTTGTCTAGTAGATAGGGAGCTACTTGGGATGGGGAGGTGCATGTTCCCTCCTTCGAAGACTATGTAGTGTGAAATGTTGGTGTATTTATAGGAATGAGAATACAAGTCTGAATTTCTCAGACATCATGCTTAAAAGTCATGTTGGTGTGCTCTCTCCCTCTCTCTCCCCTTCCCATCCCCCGCCTTTCCCTTGCATCTTTTCTCCAGCAAAGATTTAATTATTTAATGCCAAGTGCAATAACATCAGGAGCGACCAAGAGCATTCTTCCATAGAATACTTCATAGCACACTAATTAGGACTCTTCTGAGAGGTTTAACAATCCCTGTAGGCAGAGGAGGGAGCTGAATCTGATCTCTTCTAATCCCGACGACTGTCCTCATTTTTGTGCTAGTGCAAAGGGGAGCAGAGGGTTTGTAGTGGCCACCTTTTGTCAGAAAAGTACTGCTCGTGTCTCACTCCGACTGTGGACGGGTGCCTTGTTCGGTTCCAAGGAATTGGTTAAGACTGAGACAAACAATCCTTCCACTATCAGCAACATACAGCAGCTCCAGTACCACACCAGATTCAGTCAGGGAACCACGAAGAGACATAAAACTTTGTCGGCCTTCCCTGTCCATCTGTATTGTGGGACCGCAGCCTGAGGGAAGCTGAGGGGGGAAACGATTTAACTAGAGCTGGCCTGGCCTTGAAGAACACAGGCTGGGAGTCCTCCCAAGGTCCCTTCCAGCCCTGTTTCCTATGATTGCTGACTGGTCAAAGTGGAGCAACTCCTAAATGCATGCCTAACTTCTAACTCTAACCTCTTAAAAAAAACCAATTTAAAATAGGTAAGAAAATAGTCTTAGCCTTCCTTGAGCAGCAGGCTGCTGTGAGTAACAAAACGGCCATGGGCTTCTTGCCAACTTTGCCTGCGCCGGATCCAGGAAAAGCCTGACCGGTTATTGCCGCTTCCTGACAAAAGAAGAGTTGGGATGGGCTGTGGTGTTAGTTACCGACCCCTCCTACCCCAAAAATCAGTGGCGGCAGGCTCCCACCGCTGCCCTTGCTTTTCATGTGCTGTTCTGAATATGCTGTTTCACTCCAACTGAAAGAACAGATTGCAGCTCTCTGACATGAGTTTGAGTCAATCAGTTGATGTGAAGTCAGACCTTACATTAATCCAACTTTGCAGTACCCACAGTCACTGCTCTCTGGTGCTTGCCACGTGAATAGGAAAATGAAAAGGCGGAGCAGAACAGGGGCAAAGTGGGGAAATGATATGCCCTTCAATAGCATAGTCAGAAATAATTCCCAGAGTCCCTCGTGCCTAGTATCCTAACTCCCAGGTCTAGCTGGTTTCCAATACGTAGCAGTGATTTGTCTTGGTCTGCCTGCTTTTCTATCAACACTTTCTTGTATTATCTGATAGAGCTTTTACCCAGGAAACTGAATTCCACCATGTTGTCTTCTCCACTGAGCTCTGCATGCAGCTTGACATGCTCCACTCCCCTTCACTTGTTACCTGCTCTAAGAGCCAATTTTAAAATAGAAAAGTATCTATCACAAGCATGTTGCTTTCAACTGTAGCACAGCACATTGCAGTACATTTTTATATTAGGAAGAGAACTAGAAAACTTTGTTTTAAAGCAGCTGTTTATCTTCCTGAGCTGTTCTGATTAACCTGATGGCCTTCAGAAGTTAAGTATCTGATTTATGCCCCTTGCATAGAGTGTCTCAGGACAGGATTAACTGTCTTTAGGAAGAATTTCCCTTTAGAAGGAAGAAAACCAATGTTTCTACCTTAAAGTAGAGGTATCACTTTTCAATCCTTAAAGTTGGATATTATTAATTACACCCTAGAGGTTTATTCTAAGTATTTGTAATGTTATATACACTTTTTCAGAGCAGTTCAAGATGGGAGAATTGTGCCAAACAGGCTAGTCTACCTAATTTTATTAGAAGTCAGCATTTAAAGAACAGTCATCCATAAGGAAACCCAGCTACAGCCACGTGAACAAGATAGCGCTAATTGATACATTGTGGTACTCTCTAGGTTCAGTCCTTCTACGAAATCCTAGGAAGAAAGTTAATTTGAGAAAGTAGGATGATACCTAGTAGAGATGTTTAGTACACAATTTTTATGCAATATTAAATATCAGGATTTGGAAATTTTTTGCACTAGTTTCAGAACAGAAATAAATACAAAATTTTTGTCATTTTGTGCATGCTTATCTGAAATTAAGTTAATAATGATTCAAAGCAATGCAATCAAAAAACCTGACAAAATGTTAAGGACAGAGTTTAAACAACATATTTAGTATTAGTTAAACAAACGTAGTAAAAAAAAAAAAAAAAGCAAAACAAAGCATTTTTATCAGATTTCAGAAAAAACTCTCAACCAACCTTGGTTTAAACATCTTATTTTGATGGTCTTGCTTTCCCAATAGAAAATTTACTGTGATTAAAGTTTTTCCTAACCAGCTTTAGTTAAACAGTTAAACAGTTTAGTTAAACAGGTTGCTATTATGCTTTTCTGTTAGGTTGTATTTTAAAATACTATACATTAGGGTGGATGCTTGAAACAATGTTAGTTTTTTTCAAGAAAATCTAGGTGTATGACAGCCAATTTTATCATACTTCTAAATATTTAAAATAATAAAAAAGTTTTAAGTAATTAAAGTTTACTTTCCCTTTTTTTGTTTTTTACTTTTCATTCATTTCCTCAGTTTCTGTAAGTCTATCACTTGTGCTTGTTCCTAGTTGCTTGTATCATTAAACATTTTATATATATATATATATTTATGTATATATTTAATTTAACTTTTACATTCCAAGGCTATTTCAGACATTCAGTTTCTCATTATATTCCCTTCTGAAATTTTCCCCCTTTTTTGTTAGATACCTTTCTGTTCTCTGAAGATCTTCCTTATGTCTTGATCCAGATTTCTAACCAGGGCACGTTTTTGACAATTCAGTTTGTCGCTGGAGCAATTCATGTACTGACATTAAGAATGGATACTCTGCTCTTTCATAATTTCTTTAAAAAGCAGTGAAGAGGATGGAGAAATGATAAAATTAGGAAGCCTTTAAAATTGAGCAAGTTCTTACTGTGACTGAATCCTCACTGAAGAAAACTGCCAAAGACAGAAAACAGGGATAATGATGAGACACGAGCAGATAAAGAAATGTTGTTCACTTACGTTCTTGAGAATTCACCTATAAAAGGTTACTCTGTAAGAAACTCTGTCAGGAACAATTTGGTTATAGGAATTTTGGCTTTGAAAGGTCCTTGGTGTTCTGAAGAATAGATATAGAGTTGCTAAAAAGTACTGATGTTATAACAGCTTCAATGTGAGGTTGTAAACTGTGGGGCAAATCAAGCTACATAGAGTCAGTATTAGGCTGAAAAAAAAAAGTTACTGGTTACATAAAAAAATACAAGTAGGGCCTGGAGCTGGTTCTGGCTTGAACTCAATGCAAGCGCATGTATTAGGTGGAGACTTTATTTTGGTTTTGCATCACTTTAGAACACTAAACATTGTGGGCAGTCAGCTGCCAACACACGGCAGGAGCCCTCATGCTACCTGGCCCTGTGAAATAGTTCTCTGCACTCATTAACACTAACAACTACCAGAAGTGAGGCTTAGTTTTAACATTGTAGATACATTAGTATTATGCCAAGCAAGGTCCTAAATCTAGCACAACTTTAATATGAAAGTTGGCATGATGTGAATTTTGCTATGTTAGTATGAAATGCAGAAAGATATTCCTATGCGCATGTTGAGTTTTTTCATTTTACCATCACAGGAATAATAGCCTGTGAACATGCTGGTCCTAAACTAATCTTCTGCACGCTGTTAAGATGCTAATGCTAGTTGTATCATATCATCCTATGAATTCTAGTACTGCATTGTAAGAGTCAGTAGAATGTGGATGAAAACCAATAATTACACAATTAGAAGGGGTTTAACTGTATCTGTTCTCCCAGTGTGCCTTGTTGATGTTCGTATCTTTGAAGTTTTGTAAAAGTAGAAGTCAGGCATTTTCACAGTGTCTTATTTTGTTGATCCGAATAAAAGGAGATTTACAAAGAACTGGATTACACGGTTATTATAAAGAACCAGATCTTGCATGCCTCATGCACCCAGATCTCGTGCATGAATGGGCAAATTCAGTCCGATGGCATTCGTTTTGAAAAGCAGCATTTGTGTTGGCTGCTGAAATGGATGCAGGAATAAAAGTCTGGGGGTAATAGGGATATGTCAGGGAGGATGCTGGTGCAAGCTGCAGAAGTGCTGGAGGAAATGAAAAATAAATAAATCTATTTCCTATTTCAAGGGGTACCTTAAAGATATGGTACCACTGGTCTCCTCTTGCATCCTGCAGAAGTTCACATTCTTAAAAAATAAGGTCCCGCATCCATGGAACATGATGAGCAAGACCATTAATGTTGTAATGGGCATTTTGTGCACTCAGGTAAGACCCTTCTGATTACCTTATGATATTTATAGTCCTCTAAGGATGATGAAGTCATGAGGGATAAAGCTTTTGTGTTACTCCTCCTCCCCCCCACCTAAAATTCCTGATTCTCCTTCCAGCTTTTAGGCTATACATCTTAGAGGGAAATTTAGTCTTCATCTCTTTCCTTATCTTCTACTGCAGAAATAAAGTCTAACCCCTTCCACGCTTTCTTGGATAAAGTGAGGTCAATTGTGTAAATGCAGCCATTTCATATAAGCTCTGTCATATTTTGGTCACTGTCTAAATCTTCCTTTTACTCTGTTCGTTCTCTGAAGGATAATCCCCTCTTAGCAGAGGACTCCAGTCTGGGTGGCAGCAAACGCCTGAGCAAAAGCAATATTGACATCTCGGGAATCATGGAGGATGAGAAGCCAAGGCAGCCGTTGCCTAGGAAACAGAGTGACTCATCCACCTATGACTGTGATACTATAACCCAACATCATGCTTTCCTGTCTAGGTAACTGGTGTTTGATGACTGAGTAAAAGAAATAGGCTTGCCATTGAATGGAGCCTGTCAGTACCAGAGCAACAGAATAATTTTTATTGTTTGTGGTGTGTTTCTGGAGGTTTGCGTAAAGTCCCTGTATACCTCTCAAAGAAAACCATAGAAATAGTGGGTCTAGTATGAACTTACTCACATGTGGAGAGTTTTTTATTTAATCTTTATTCAGCTGTGAGAGGTTTGAATATGCAAAACTGAATGCAAGTAGTTCCATTTCTTCAGTGCAGCCCACACAAATCAAGATGGATGAATGCATTATAATTCTAAATGTTACATTTTTCTTTCTAAAGATCTCTCTGACTTCACTTACAGAGTTTCTATTATTCTGTTAAGAGTGAGATAACTGCTTTAGTTGCTCCCATTGGTCTATGACCTATTCAGATCAGCTTTAAAACAACAACAACAAAAAAACCTGCATAAACATTTGGCTTAAATGAAGAGGAGGTTGCGGGAGGAGAGTTGACTTAATTAGCTTTCCTGGATCCTAAGAAACCTTTAAAACACAGATTTGGTGGGAACATAAGCATTCCCTTTGTCTCGTTGTTTCTTCCTGTTCTAAGCTATTTGGTTTTTTTACTTACCTGAGTTCTTTGTGCTTTTTTTCCTTTATCAATCATCTTATTTCCTTTATTTCATTGGGAGCGATGCAGAGGGAGAAGTTTTATTGTGTGTTGAAGTTAAAGCATGGAACCTTTATTCTTGGAGACAGTCAAGAATCAACTAGACAAGGCCTTGGAGGCATAATGGAACACTGCAGTGGGTCCTGCTCAGAGTTTTAATTGGGTGCACAGGATTGAACCAGATGACTTCCAGAGGTCCCTTCCAACCTACAGCACCTTTTTGGTTAACCTAAAGTCCCTGTGTACTTGGACGGGAAGAGGGCACAGCAGTTATTGTTACAGTAACTTTAATCCCTGGGAGACTTCAGTTCTATTAGGGAACTTTCGCCTTAAGTAAGACTCACCCTTGCTTAAAAGAAAGGTGAAAATTCTGTGCTATTTCATGCCTTACACTGAAGTATCTATATGCCCCATGGAAGAAGGAATTTATGCTGCTAATAGACTAATAGATCCTTAGAAAGGTTAGTCTTTCCTAAGAGGAAGACTTTGGATGGAACTCAAGAAATCAGGGGTTTGGCGAGTTGCCACTGTAGTGCAAGATACCAGATTCATAGAGTTCTGAACATGTGAGCAAGCTGGAAACTGGAAGAGTTCTAAGAGTTCAACTCAAAAAGAAGTTCATACAGTTCTAATAAGTCTGAGTAAATACCTGAAGTGAACTCAGTCTCTGATAAATAAAACAATTGAGACCATACCATATTACTCATTTGAGGGTGTACCTGAAAGTATGAGATTTAGAGCAAATTCATATTTTGGACTTCAAATAACTGGTATCAATTTAATATCCAGTACCAGAAACTATCTCTATTTGAATCATTATGTTCCCTGTAAGACTATTCAGAGCTAACTGACTACAGTGACATGTTTTGTGGGCTACTTGCAAATAGTTTTTGTGCACATAAATGCCTTCCATGACAGTGTCATTTAATCCTCTGCGTAGTTTTTCAGGATGGTAATTTTGCCCTAGTATGAGTTGACAGTAAAAAGATCCTTTCATGATTATTTTTGCAATGTTATTTAAAAAGGGAATGAAAATGTACAAGACTAATATAGCAATTGTCTAAGCTGTCACTAGGTACAGGAGAAGAGAGAAAAGAAAATAAATGATAAGTTTTTAATATTTTCAGGGAAAGGTGTTGCTGTTGGATTTGAATAATAAAATCAACAATCTAGAATATGGGTTATTTACTATGATACCATAAAAATAATAAAGGAAAACCATGCCTTTGGCAGATTGTTGTTTAAGAGGAAAGACAAACTTGCCCAAACACTACTAAAGCATCAGAACAGTATTCTGCTGGTTGACGTTTTCCCCAAAGAAGTCTTAAACAGCAAAGGGGTTCAAAATGGGCCTGGAGTCATGCTACGGCAGCTCACAGATCATCACAAAAAATATACTGGTTTTATTAAGCAGACACATATATCTCAGCATGATTTTAACAGTTGAAACAAGGGAAAGTTGATGCCTTAAGTACTGATAAGAGGTCCCTAAATGTTGGCATAATGACTAAAAAAGTACAAAATATTGTGAATCCTGTCTTTGGGAAGAATCGCCTGAAGTTTCATAAGCAAGCCAATTATTTTTAAGTAAAATTAATAAAAACACATTCCTAGAAATAAATAACCTCTGAACCGTGCTATTATTTTTGTCTCAAATGCAATTAACATCGATGACACCTGAAATTATAAATAAAGCCATGCATGGTTAGAAGGAAAAACAAGTGAAGCATTGGTTTAACACAGAAATGTAGTAGCTCCCTACTAAGCAAAGGGGAGTTTAGGCATTATGCCAGAGATGTGTTCTGAAAAAAAAAATTGAGAAACAAGAAGCAATACTTTTACATTTCCCAGCTATGGAAGGCTGCTTCTTTTTAAGAAGAACAGGTTGGAGTGTTAGAGAGATAAGAGAAGTGAAAATGCCTGGGATTAATGAAATTAATAAAAAGACAGTGTAATGATTGCATGTAATGATATCTGAGGCAATTGGAAATGACCATTAAAATGCTTGGAATAACAGATGCTTGGGCCTGAAAATGATCAATAACATGACTGTGAGACAGCTGGCTTCATTAATTGAAGAAATTAGCTAACTGGCTAGGAACTTGCATCTGGTTAGATCAATTAAAAACAACTGATTGAATAGAAGGAGAGTTGTGCTTCATTGGTTCAAATAAAATAAGTTTAGTAAAAGATTTAAGAAATCACAGATGGGTGTCTAATTAATAAAAAAAACCACCAACAAAAAAGTCTTGAGTGGTTAAATGGGGAAAAAAAAGTTAGAGCAGACATAAGGGATCAAGCGTATTGAAGGCAGATACCTGAGGACTTTAGGTTCTGCTCTTTTCCAGAGTCAGTAAATGATTAGCTCCCATTGCTCTTGTGAAGAACAAATCTACCTCAGATTGCACAGAATGCTAAAGAACAGAGAACCTGAAGTCTGCTGCTTAGGATGCTTGCCTGAAAAGTGGATGGAATGAATTCGACCCCTAAAACCAGCAGAAATGGGCACTTTCAAGGTGTGATTCATTTGACCAATTTTTTTCCCTTGACCTCTCAGGATGGCAGGAGCTGAATTCCAGCAGCGGCTCTTCTCTCAAGTGGCTGGACAGAACTAGCAGGGTTAGTTCAGATATGCATATCTCGGATATGCAACTCCGAGATGGCTGGTAAAGGAAGGTGATCCCATGTTACGATGTCATACCACATCTTTCAGTAGTATTCAAATGTAAAGAACAGTCTGTGGGGGGTTTTTTTGTTGTTTTGGTTTGGTTTTTTAAGTACAACTGAGCTGTCCATTTGGAAGGTTGAGTTTGAGTTGTTCTTGCAACCCAAAATCCCTGGTAGGCAAGGGATTTCATATGTATTCCTGTTGTTCCCCTGTTTTGAACAATTGAATGGGGAGCCAGATGCAGTTTGGAGCTGTGGTAGCCACTTCTTGGAGTACTACTCTGTGGCTGTTCCTCAGTTAGAAGCCTAACTGTTGTAAAATATGAAAACGTAAGATTGTACTTGTCTTTTATTGAAAAAGACAATCGCACATTTACTCAGTTGCACTAGTGTGCATCAGAAAACAACCTATTCAGGCCTGTCCAAATCAGTCAAACTGTTTGTTCCTTGTTTGTAATTCAGACTAATGGTAGATGCTGTGTATTGATCTGACTGCTGCAAGCGAGTCTTGACTCCCTCCATGCTCCTGAGAAATTGCATTATCCTAACTGCATGCTATGATCAAGACATGCTACATCAAGATACTGTTTTACAGGGACAATGTTATACGCAATTCTAAACAACAGTAAAACAGAAACTTTAAAGGCCCAAGAGCCAGAAAACTCCCCATTTTAATGAAGTGAAAGATCTCTTGCATCAAAGGCAAAGTTTCCCCCCTGGCTGCCCCAGCCTGAAGAGTTCAGCCCTGGAAAAAGAGTTCCTGCAGAAAAAGACTGCTGCAGTAACTTCCCTTTGCATCAAAGGGGGGGGAGGGCATGAAACCCCATGGAGATGGTATAATACTTGTCCTGACAGCTTGTACTCTGAAGCTCCGACTGGTGGAGGAACAAGGAAACAGAAATTAAGTACAGAAACAGCAAGAACTCCCTGAGATGAGGCCTTCTGGGGAAAAAGAGAAAGATGTAACGGGATGCAAGAGTTGGTTGGCTGAAGCAAGATTACAGGGCCTGAACAGGAGTAGCAATGCAGAGAACATAGCACTGGAGTAGCTGGTATTCCTGAGCCTGAAGTGGAGGGGGCAATCAGACAAAGGAGGGAACAGGAAGCCAGAAGACTGTCAACTTTGTTCCACCTTGGTCAGACCCATGAAGAACCCCAGCTGAGGGACTCTGAAAGGATGCTGGATGGCTGAGATATTCCTTTCACTTGCCTCTGGGAACACAACAAAAGCACTCACTTGTTCACTTTGTCATGGGCAAGTTTGGTGTAAGCTTGGGTTGTGAAAGAAGAGGGATCAGGTCAAACAAAAGGGTTTGCCACATACCATAGCTTGAGGACTGTGTGCCACGAGAGGGTGTCCAAGGAAATCCAGGCCTAGAGGAGAAATTAAAACAAGTAGATGACTGAGTTATCCCTCTGTCCTGCTCACCGACCCTATGTTTTCTTGCTCCATCTCTCTGCAGGGCCCCTCGTCCCTATTTTTCTTGATTTTTTTCTAACTTTCTGACCGTTTCTTTCTACCTTCTTTTCTCTCTCTGCTCCTCAGTCTTCTCCCTTGTCTTATTTTTCTCTTTCTAGTCCTCTGTACGGCTCTCCACCACTATTTTCTGTCTCCATTTCTCTGCCCCACTCCCCATTCCTCTCTTTCTTTCTGAATCCGGCGCGAGCGAGAGCGTAGCCGTGTGCTGTTCGTGTAGCTGTGTTACCCTGAAGTATGATCTCCAGCTCCTGGGTCTCCAGCTGGCTGCATGTGTGTGGTGAAGAGCAAAGGAGAGAGAGCATGATGCTGCTGCTTACTTCTGCTGGTGAGGGAAAGAGGGAATTTTTGCACTAATTGTCTGTAACTGCCTGAAAGCTGATGCTGAGGAGTATGTCTAGGCACTAGCAGCATGGCTTTCTTTTCCACCTGATTATTCACAAGATAATCTGTGTATTGTACTGGCAAAGCTGCCATAGCAGCTAGATGTAAAGCTGATTGTTTTTATTCTGCATCTCCAGTGCTCCATGAAACAAAAAATTTAGAAGCAAACACATACTTTCCTGCAAACTGCTGTACAGCCAAAAATTTTGATAAATATAATTATAATAAAAAATATAAATGGGATAATTTCAGCCTTGGCAAAGGCAGCTGTAATGTGAGGACAGGACCATAGGAAACCAAGTATTTCTGCAAACCGTTTAAGAACTTCATAATTAATAACCTGGTACTATGTTTTAAGTGATGTAAATTCAAAGCTTACAACAAGCCTCTCTGACAACAACTGTTTTCCTAATGCTTATAAATCTTTGAAGACTTGTTAAATAAGAACCTAATGTTTTTATTTGTCTTTCCCTGTGTACACATTAGTATACCAGGAGGGAACTGGAGAGGACACCTGACCAACATTAAAGACAGGTAAATAGAACATTTTATTTAAAAGTGAGGTGTTGTCTTTGATTATTCTATCTTGAACTCTTCTTTCATAAATATAAAAAATAGCTTTCCTTATATAAGAAAATATCTTAATACTTGAGAATATGAACCTTTGTTGTGTACATATGATTTCCCAAACTCCGGTTTCCAGCTCATTCTTGTGCATTAAACAAGACCCAACATGCACAGTTGGAAAGGAATTATACTAAGCAGAGCCAAGACAGGAGACCACAGAGAAGAATAAGACCTGCCATTTTACTGGGTGGCTTATTTGTTTACTGTTTAGGAATTAAAGACTTAATTTAAAAAATGCTATAAACCAAGGCTGTAACATACATAGCCTAAGGGATACAGATTATATACTAGAGAATGTTAT
>JANZYA010000055.1:44738138-44750057 GCA_027575145.1 Gyps rueppelli | reverse complement strand
CTCTTCCTGCCATACCACATCCGTGGGCTTCAGGGGACGTCAAATCAGGCAGAGACGACCCAAGGCACGACCCCTGGGCAGAGGGGCTGCTCTTCCTAATTAGCAATGAGGCTTTGCTTCTGGAGTTTGGTCTGACATATTTCCGCTCACAATCAACAACCTGATTTCCATATAGAGTGAGCCACCAGCCTAACTGGAAATCTTCATCTTGATGTAACTGCTAATTACCCTCGGCATAATTAATGTGCAGTAACACAGCCTGTGTTTATTGCAGAGACCTTGATCTTTGAAAAGCTATTTCACTGTCCGGCGGATCTCACAGCAAGAAGGTGCTCCTTATTGCTGAGTGTAAATAACACTTTCTAAATGTTCACGCTCATCCTTGCTGCGAGAACGTCTTTGGTTTCCCTCACCTCCTAGATCAGCACCGGGTGCTCATATTGTATGTCACTGCCAGCGGTAGAGTTTATTCTTAGCTAGGGCAGAGTTTGCCATCCAAGTAAAACGTTGTCTGTTAGTATAAAAGGTAAGTGAAAGCAAGACAGAGATAGAAGAAAACTCATACGAACAGGTGGTATTAGCATTTTGGTTATTATTTTCCTCTTTAAAAGGAAGAGAGTTTTTATGTTACTGTTGCAGGACCACAAAGAAGATTAATGAAAAATACAAGCCTTTAAAATAGAGATTACAAAATAATAACCTTATTTTTACCAGTGATTTATTTGTAGGCCAGGAAATAAAGAAAATTTCCCTTTCTAAACATTTGTTCCTCAGTTTAAACGTGCAAGAAGTTCCTATCCAGGGAATTTACTGATCCTCTAGATTTTTTTTTTCTGTGGTTTCACATTATTATTTGATAAATACATTGTGACAAACTGTTGCATCTCAGTATGGACTTAGAGGTGCTTCTCCCTGCCCCCCCAGCAGTAGGAACTGAGTAGATAGATAAATCAGAGATAGAATAACATATTTTGCTGCTTTTGTGCTATTTGACACATGTCACTAGGAATGACGAAAAGGAGGAAGAATTCATTAATTATAATAAAGCCTTGGTTTGCCTCTATGTGTTTTCTGATCTCTGACCTATGCATAATGATTTTGGTTAAAACTCCCATCCTTTTTTGCTGTCAGCATATTTACAAAACATAAATACTAAAGTTGCCAATCAAAATATTGTAATGAGTATCAGTTACACAATTTTAATTCTTCCTTATTAAAACAGGTGCAAACTGGTGTTGACTACATTAAGGCTGGATGTCAGCATAAACTTTGTGACCATTTCTGTACCTTAGAGCTCTGGGATCCTGTAGCAACCACCCTTACAGCACGTGTTATGTACCAGTGACTTAAACTAAAACGTATTCACCAGCTAAAATAAGGCTTGCAAAGCAATTGTGTTTTGCAAGCTTTGACTAGAAATTAGTGACGAAGCTTTCTCAATATTTTCACACCCTCACTCCAAGCTGCGATAAAGCTATGAATAACTCCTTTGTTTGTGATCTCTCTTGCATCTGTTGGAATAAGTCTTTCATTTTCCTCAGAAATGTTTTAGGGGGCCCTGCAGATCTCTTACAGAGTCCTAACTTGCCCTTATGAGTTACACCAGATGGTGGCCATCAAGAGAAACTTTCTTCAGAAAAGCAGTGTGCTATATAAAACATCACAAAGGCAGTGATGAATGATTTATTCCTGGTTTTCAAATGGATCCTTCAAGGTTTATTAATTTGTTGTTGTTGTTGTTGTTGTAAGTAGAGGCTGTTGAGGTGAAAGAAATCTGAAGCATATTTTATTTATGATGCTGAAAAAGTTAATAGGTGTTAAAAAAAATAATGGTGGCCTACACTGAGATTCTGTAAGGGAACCCTCTAGGGGGTGTTCACCACTACTAAAAATTGAACCCCTTAAAACCAGCTCAGTTTTGGTAGCCAAATCTCAAAGTATTCATAATCACTAAGTAATTTTTTTTTTTAATCTAAGCTTATATATGTAAATTATATGCCATTTGGAAAGTTTAGCTTTATATGCCTAAATTCTTACAAAACAGGAGATGAGCACACACAATGCTTATCTAACATATGTAGGTGTGGTAGGCTTACCTTGACACCTTTGCAAATCAGCCTTGGTGCCCCAAATTAGGCACCAAGCACTGGATTGCAGTTTTTGAAAAATACAAGCCTGAGTTCTTGTTCAATATAATCAATAGCTCTATAGTTCAGGGCACCCTGAATTCAACTGCAAATTTCTCCATGACCAACTCCTGCTATTAGGAGAACACGGCTCATTCATAAGACTTTTCTATTTCTGAACTTTGGTGTCCCAGACCTGAGAAAAAGCAGTTCCAGGGTTTCACTGGGCTATTGGAGAGCTGAGTGCGCAGACAAGGAGGAGAGGTATGGTGCCGCCACTGACTTCAGGGTGGTCCTGATTTGTACCCTAGTGCAGATTACAGCTGCATCATGACAGCCTAAGAACGTCCTGTGATTCAAAAGGGCACAATCCTTTATCAGACTGACAGGGCTCCTCCTGGTGCCACCTGTCACAGGAGACATCTCAGAAGTCCTCATCCTCTTCTTCCTGGGAACAGTGCTTTCATAGCAGAAACTTCCAAAGCCCTTGTCAGTTCTGAAACATAAAGCAGCAGCTTTTATTTCTTCATGTCAGCAACCACCCTTTCTGGCTCTGCTTTTACATACCAACTGCCTTGTTTACTATAAAGAAGGTTCTTACGTTGTGTCCCTTTTTCACTTAAGGTGTAGCTGCACCAAAGAGCATTTGGCTGTTCCCCTCGTTTTTGTTTCTGATTCTTCACCTTTGACAGAGACTCACCTCTTGATATTCCCCCTCTTACTATGCTTCCTTTTGCAAAACACACTAGTTTCATCCCTCCATGGTCTGAATTAATCCCTTGCAAAAAATGACTTTGTTAAATGCAACATCTCTCAGAACTATTGTTGGTAAAAGTGCCGTGAAATTTGCAACAGTTCTTACCATGATTCCTCCATAACTTGCAAAATCCTGTTCTCCAAGTGAAATCCAGAGTTCAAATTTCAGCCAGGATCAATTTTTGTTGCAGCAAAACGACAAATCCTTCAGGATATGAGTTCACAGCAGGAACATTTTTTTTATTTTTTTTAAGGAAGCCAGCTACTTAGAAAATGCCTTAAAGAAAACTCATTAGTTTTCATTGCCCTGTATGTATTTATTTACAGTATTTAACCAGCTAAACAAGCTAATGTGCAGCACTTCATTTCCTAATTTGGCTTTGAAGCTGGAGCAGCCGAAGTATCAATTACATTCTGTCAAATGCAAACATTAACATAACTGTATGAAGCAATCATGTTTCTAACAACAGCAAGCACTGCCCAGAGGACCAAAATAAATAAAATTCATAGAGCAAGAGGTAACGCTTTTCTTTACGGCAGGATTAGGGCTGGCGAGTGCCCGTGCGCTTTCCTCTCAAGGGACGTTTGTCTCGCAGGGCTGCAGAGGCAGCCCCGGCACTGAAATGCAGGTGATTAATAAGGCACTTGCTCACCGAGGGCACGGTCTCATCACAGCGGGTGTGGATTTCTGCATGCAACTCCCACTGTTATTAATGGTTAATTAATGTGTAATTTGCAGAAAGAGATGAAACTGGGACCTCGGCGGTGTGTTGTGAGCACACACACGGGCTTATCGTTCGAAGAAATATCAGGGTGACACGAAGGGTGGATGACAGAAAATAAGTGCGGCATGAATCAGCTGCCCCGTGTTTATCATACGGCGCTGTTGTGGGAAAACATTCACCTCCACTGACTACCGTCTCCTGCCAACAACAAAAGTCGAGTTTGATAAATTATTAGTGGAGATGTTCTCAGTGGCTTTGCTTAGATTTTACTCCTCTTGCGCAAATTGCAGATTAGGAAAGGATTAAGTAACAACAGTGTGGCTAAAGTATTACACATCGCACTGGCGATTAGCCAAAGAATGCAGCATGCAAAAGCTGACATTGCCTAAGAAATCAAATATAGCTCCGGTCACCACAGAAAATGACTCTTCCCCACCACCTAAGGTAGTTGCTCAGTTTCTCCTGTGTCACCCAGTGTCTTGCACCAACAAATTGTTCATTACAGGGCTTTTTTTTTTCTTTCCTTTTTTTTTCCCTTTTCTTAACTTCCAGGTAGTGACAAAGCCACAAACATTTAGATGAATCACAGAAACCATAAATGTAATTGAGTGTAAAGCCATTGTTGGGCCTTGTGATAACATCCCCGTCAAGTCTCGACTTGTCAGATTCGTAGTCTCGCTAAGGCTCAAATACTGCGAGTTTTCTTTGCCATGCTAGCAAATGGGGGCAAAGTATCAACGTAATTTGGGGCAAAAGGCTGCCCAAGACTCTCATGCCCAATGACAAGGACTTTGCAGATGGGCAGTGGGACAGCTGGTGTGAGTAAGTGTTTCCCCCAGTGAGTAAAGGCGGCAGAATAAGGCTCACAAAGGTCAGCTGGCAGCCTTTGTTGCAAAGCAGGGGGGCAACAGCCCTCAAAGCCCAGGCGAAAGGGTAAAACCCACCCTGGCGCTTGTGTGCAATTGTTGGCTGACAAGCAACAATTCCTCAAGGTGGGAGGAAGAGGCCTCACCCACCCTCATGCCTGTGCCCAGGGGATTTGCATCTGGGGGAAGGCAGAATGCTGTCGGGCCAACAGGTCCAGCCAGCCCCAGGAGAAGCACCAGCAGATGCCTACAGATGTGCGTGGGAGCAGGGCAGGTGCCCATCGGGCTCCCCCTGTGATGTGCCCCCTGCAGCACAGGGACACTGTCCTTCAAGGGGGCCTACAGGAAAGATGGGGAGGGACTCTATCAGAGCCTGTAGTGATAGGGTGAGGGGTAATGGTTTTAAACTGAAAGAGGGTAGATTTAGATTAGATGTAAGGAAGCAGTTCTTCACGGTGAGAGTGGTGAGGCACTGGAACAGGTTGCCCAGAGAAGTTGTGGATGCCGCATCCCTGGAAGTGTTCAAGGTAAGATCCAAAAGAAACACAACACAGCTCAAGTGTGACATGTAATGAAGGGGCAGGAAGCTGCCACATCCATCCTCAACTAAGAAAGCACAACTGCTTTTCCCAGAAGTGGTAGTACAGTGCATAGTTATTGAATAATGTGGAAAGAATACCTGCTCATCCCAGTGTGGACCTGAAAACTAATGTTCTTAGCTGTTCAACCATAAGGTAAGTCAGTCTTAAGTGCGTACAGTTTTCCATTTCCATATATATGCAGAGGAGGCTATTAGCTAAAAGCACAGCAAACAAAGAGGTAGTTGGACAGTTTACATTTCCTGTTCCATCTAGCATCCAACACACAGGCACCTCTGGTACAGCTGATTAAATCAGAAGCCTTATTACAATACTGAACTCAACATTGCTTCATCTACCTTATGAGCTGGTGTAGAGCACCAGAGCAACCAAACTAACCTCCGAAGAGATCCACTTCAGCAGTGGCAGCAGTAATAGTTGTAGTTGTAGCAGCAGCAGCTGAAGTAGTTGTAGTATCAGTAGTTGCAGCAGTAGTTGCACTAGGCTCTGGGGCAAATGGATCTGAAATCTGTGGCTCAGAGGTAACACCGGAAAGTGCAGCCAGATTATCTATATGCAACCATATAATGAAGATCAAACAGGAAAAGTAAGGGGAAGAGGGAGAGAGACCACAATCACTTCACTCCAGAAAGCTGGAGCTTTTAATAAGGAGTCTTAACATTCAAAAGTCTTAGAAATCAAAAATATTACTCACCCTCTCCCAAGAGGTCTAGTGATTGTCCATTAAAATGACCGCAGAATAAAGAAACAGACCAATTAGTAGAACAAGGTTACCCACCAAAGACAGTAATTCAGCATCCTTGAACACCTTCTCCTCCTCATGCTTTGTCACAGTTTGTTTTTACGACCTGCTCTACCATTGCTGCCATCGGAGACAGACACACCTCTCTGTCATTCTTTCTTTGCAGCGTCTGTACTGACGAGGTTGGAACCCGCTGCCTGTGCTACCGCTGCGTGTCAGCTTGGGCTGTTCTGAATTCTAGTGCTCCCCTGTTATTATAGCAGTAAAAAATTAAAAACTGCACTAGGCTTGGAAGGGATCTGAAAAAAGAACAACTAAAAGGAATTATTCACTCTAGACATTGGTGCAAGAAAGCTGTTTAAGTATTTTACAAGCAGCCAAGAACGATCAAAGGTAGGCATCAAATTATATAGTCAAATTAAATTTGAACAGAAGTGGCAGTGGCCAAAGCCAGGAGTAAGTCTAAGTTGCACGTAAACAAAATCTAATTCATTCTCCCACCATATCCTTAAGATCATGCCAAGATACTGTAACCATGATAAGAGAGAAGGCTAAATTGTGAAATACCCTACCATTCAAAGCCCAAGTAATCCCATGTTAAAGCACATATGAGACTAGATCCTGTTCACTACACAAGACCATTGTTTACGACCAGGACTACATAATGTACAAGCTAATATAAATTCAGTACTTGATAACAGCATTTAAAATTAAGGCAAAAGATGTGAATAGATAAGGTGACTTTATGTGTCAGCCTTTCAAATTCTGCTATGCTAAAACTAATTTAGTTGGTTTAGCTGATAAAGGCAGACCTGTAATTACACTGGCACGTATGCGTAATTGTACAATTGATATGAAACTGTATTTAGGATCCATATTTCTTTGCTGGTAGGAGCTTCACAGAATGTTATATCCTTAAAATGAAGCTGCTTATCTGGCAAGACACAAGCCTGAATTAGCTGAACTTGTTTGTTAACACTTGAGAAACTGTATTACACTGTGTTTGCAAGGTGTTTTTTTACCTACGGAAATTGCTGCTATTCAGCCACCTTTAGTTTTCAGTAGTTTATTCTTTGCTTTTAAAATTCTTTATTTACTTGTAGAAGTAAATGAGCTGTTAGAACTTTCTGTTTTAAGAAGCGATGACTGCTCATCAGCCTTTCCTTCCACAGAGGAACAGGGACAAGGAGACATGGCGTGCCTAAATGATTCAATTACATTATCTAATGAACATGTGATTATTTGTGTGAACACAGACAGTTAGAAGCAGACCAACTGGACCTGCCTCTGTCAATGACACAGGCAGACACAGGCGAGCAATGTTTTTCAGTGTAATGGGATTTAAGACCCAGCAATCCCTACAAGGCTTTGGTGGCATGTGCATCCTGCCACAGCAGCAAGATGTCCCACAAAGAACGAGGTCCTGTCTAGTCCTTTAAGTAAAAATAATGTTAACTTTGCTGGGAAGGCAGTGCTCTCAGTGCCCATTTCTAAGCTGAAGAAGCGACAGTCATAGCACTCAACAAGGTCAGTGACCCTTTCTTTAAAGAAATGCACCAATCTGGTGACTTTCCTTCAAGAAACATTTTCACACTTACACCTATTCAGTTCCACAACTGAGAAGGTAAAAAGAAAAGTATAACAGGGGAAAAAAACCCCTGTATTCTCCTAAGTCTGGCTTCACCTTTGCAGAGAAAAACCTTGTAGAAATTCCAATTTTCAACTGTCCACAACCTGCAAACGGTACCAAACCAAGGAGCTGCACTCTTCATCTCAGACACACAGGACCACAACTCCCTCCACGATGCACCATCCATCCCTGGCTCTAAACACCCGTGGTGGCTGGCTGATTTTACAAAATACAGCCATAGGTGCCATTTCTGTGCCTGAGATAAGAATCAAGCTCCGTTAGGTACAGATTTGTTAAAGCAGGGTGGGAAAAAGAAGAAATTAAACATCATGCTGTAATGCAAGAGCGATGCCTGGTCCGGCTCTGACAGCTGAGGAACTGGCGACAGCGGGCACGGCTGCTGCTCCTCCTTCCTCTGCTGAGCAATTTTCCTACCCATCGCAGAAATTTTTAAGTCGGACATCACGATGAAAGGATCAAAGATACACTTGCTCCTCTGCAAGCTCCCGAGCGTGCTATTTTCCACAAAGGCAACTCCCCGAACAAACACTTGTTTTGTAACCTGCCTCGGAAGTGCTGCCTTATCCCAACTCACACCTGCCTCGGTTCTTTCTCTGCATCTTCAGCGCCCTTATCTTCCCTTTTCCACTTTATCTTTATCCTTTGTCAAATTGAGTGTTCTTTCTCCCCCTCTGAATTGAAGCATCATTTTTTCCATCTACACTTGCTCCTTGTCCAGCTTTCACAGTATCTGATAGTTGTTCCATCTCCTCGCAATGCTGATGCCTTTGTCTTGCAACTGGCCCCTATCACACCATCTCTCCTCTTCTGCTCACTCTCCTATTGCCCGTTTTGAGGGCTCCAAAGCAGATCAGGAGAAGCAAGCCAGGCAAGCTGCCTTTACAGCCCTCTTTCAGACCCTCTAAACAGATTTGATACTTCACAGAATCAGAAAACACAAAGAGAGACAGAAATTCAATACAAAAGCTCTAAGAACGCCGCTGAGACAACAGGAAAAATCCCACTAAGTCCGACAGCTCACTGCCTTGGCCCTTAGCTCTTGCGGTACCAACCTTCTCTACATCAATGCTACCTGGTGCAATGTTCTGGTGCACATCTACAGCAATTCCCCAGTGGTTTTTGTATTTGTCACTGGAAAGTCTTCAGGTTGGGTATTACAACGTGAAAGCTTCCCCACCATTGCCAATAATAATAATTTAACAGTTAGAACATACAAAATTACAGTGCTCATCATAATTTATTTAAAGCTGGTGTTGGGTTTTTTTTGGAGGGGGACAGTTGATTGGTTTTGTTGAAGCTAATTTTTCTTTGCATTTAGTTCTTTTTAAAAAGTACCTGGTTTGTTCATAAATATGTGGTTATAGTAGAAGCTCAGCTGGGCAAGAGGCTAGATTTTGGTATAGGTCATTCAAATTTACATGATGCGTATTACTGTTGCTCTTATGAGCAAAGTGCTGGACAAGCTTATTCACCTGTTCAAACTGTTTCTAGAAATTTCAAAGCATGCCCTAGGAAAAACTGCAGAAAGCAAAGTGTTGAGTCTTTTTTTTTTTTTTTTCTTTTTCATTAAATGAAATGAAGATGCAAACCTTTGACAAAAGCTAAAGTTTAAGGGGCTGTTTAAATTAATTCAGAAATCGTTCTCTGTAGCCATGTACTCATTAAATAGAAAACTGGACATTCTAATAGGGAAAAAAACCACACAAAGAACTTAAACCACCAACTTGTCTAAATAGATCTTGATCTGAAAGATTCTACCACTGAACAGAAAGAAAAGAGTAAGTCTTGCTTCCTAAAGAAACAGTGTAGACAGGAATCTGTATACAAAAAATTTGTCTGTTACATTTATGGAGAAAAATCACAGAAACACTGTAAAAGAATAACAGGCAAACCCAGAAGAATGTAGAAGAGCAAGCAACAGGGTACCGCTGCCCCTGGATCGAGATGGGATCCTCTTCCGGCTCCGTTTTACCACGCTGGCCGTTGGGACTGTGTTTTGCCCACTCTTTGGTTTCCTTTTCTGTGTGATCTGGTCTCTGCTGTTCCATTTCCAGGAGACGACAGCAACCCATTGCGGGGTAAGCGACTCTCTTCAGCAAAATGTCCTCCAAGGTTGTGGCTGCTTGGCTGGGGCAGCTGGCGGGGTGGCAGGGGTCCTCTCTTTTTCCAGGCTTTCCCACCAAAAGTGTTACAGGATCTTGAACAAACTGCTTTATTTTAATGTACTTGTGATGCCTCGGGATTGGCAACTGAGGTTTCAGCTTTTTAAAAGCAACCTAGGGAAGTACAGACTGGTCAGGCTGATGTCTGTACTAGGCACATTGGTAATAATTACGGTAAGGAATGAAACTAGTAAAGCTACAGATAAATATACTGTCTTTCAGAAGAGTTAGCCCAGTTTTTATAAAAGGAATTGCTGCCCCTCAGATCTGCTGGAGTTCTTCAGAGGAGTCACAAGCACATGCCTGGGGAGCTGGGTTTGAGAGGGATCGCCTGGATTTCCAAAAGGTCAAAGTTACACCCCTACATTTTCTTATGATGGCTTGCTTCCTATGCCCCTAGTTCCAGAGGAGAACCGAGGAGGAAAGGCAACGCAACAACCAACCCAACTGACCGTCCACCCATCACAGCTGTCTGTGCAGAGCCAACGCTTCCCTCTCCCGTCTCCCCTTACGCATATGCCAAGTCAGTTGGGCTTGGTACATATCAAGGGTAGCAGTAGAAGAACCGCAACCCAAAAAGGAGAGGAAATAAGGGCCCTTTGCTTTAAGGAGGTGACCTGGAGAAACTGGTCTCAACGGGGCAGATTAACTAGCAACTGTCAAAATATCATTTATGAGCGATGTAGATTCCTGTTCTCCAAAGAGATGCTGTCAAGTAAAATAGACCTAAAATGTGACAGGCTTTGATGTTATTGTAACAAGGTGGTCTCTTCCAAATTCTAAATATGCATTTCAGTAATGTGATGTGACATCTTTGTAGGAAAAGTCCGAATCACTTAATGCTGCAAGTTACCTGGGACAGAACTGGGTGAGAAGGGACTGGAGAAGGTACTGCAAAATAAGTGTGAGTGAGGGAAGAGAGAAACATCTGGAAATGTCAGGCAAGTGGCAATTACAAATAAGCAAAGAGATGGACTCATGTATTTGGAAGTGAACTGAACAGAACCAGTACAGAGGGAAAAGAGAGGAAGGTACCAAGAGGGGGCTAGAAAGATTGGCTTAAAGTGGGAGATTAGCCTTCTGTCTTTTGAGCCCTTTAGAGAAAGTTGGTTCACTGTTCAAGTGGGGTTTTTGCAGCCATGAGGTCTAGATCAATGATCCCAAACTGAGCTCCTGAGCCAATGATCACTTGTAAGACTGTGGTAAGTAATTTGCATCTTATTCCTAGGACTGGCTAAAACAGTGAGATCAAATTGCCTTGTTAGTGTTTTGAAAGAAAAGTCAGAGATTGTGACAGCAGGGTGAAATACAGAGAGCCGGTACTACTGATCCACAGTCTAGAAAGTTTGGAAGCAACTAGTCCAGAAACTTAAAGTGGAGGTTTTCAGTTAATGATCTCTCTGGGGCTTTAAATAAAATGTCAGGTATCGTGAGACTCATCATAACACCGCAGGAGTTGGCAGCACTGCTCTCTGGGGCTTTCTTAGTCCACTGCAGAGCCAGCATTTGCGTGCTACTTTTTGTTATTAGGCCCAGCTGGACTGTAATCTGTCCTCCCATTCCCTACACCTTCTTTGCTATTTGCAGAGAGATATGCTTCATTACACAAGAAATAATAAGCCTTCATAAATTACTGGTGAACCACATGTGTAGTAAACCTTGGAAAGAACAGTGCTATTGCTGAAGTCTGCTAAGCAGGAAGAAGTCTTGTAAACTGAGAAAATGTCTCTTCAGAGAAATGCTTTGGCTTCTCAAATGTTACATCTGTCTGTACTGGATGGGATGGATAAAATTGCAGTTAAATGATGGTGCAACTTTTCTTCTTTTTTTCTTTCTTTTTTTTTTGTTTTTCCTTCTTTTTTTTTTGGCAGCATCCTTCCATTTACTAATTGTTCGCCAGCAAGTTTTATGTGAATAGGAAGCCTGAAAATAATTCTCATGAGTATTCAATTTGAACATCTGGTATCATCATGAATGTAACTGGTATAATGAGCTTCTCTGCATTGAACATAGGCTGCATGGTGAGGAAAGGACTTTGAAGCAACTGCACCTGAATAAAGCAGGTTTTGTAAAAGAGTAAAACTCCCTCCCAGTGTGCGGGCCCTAACTAGGGAGAGCGATACTATCAGCCATATGAGTCAGCCGGCTACCAGTAAAGTAAATTCATGTTGCTAATTTTGCAGAGTGAGAGTCGTCTTTTGAACACAAAAGGTGCCTCCACAGAGCCCTGGCCGAGTCCACAGAGCCCTGTCAGACTCCACAGAGCCCTGGCGGAGTCCACAGAGCCCTGGC
>JANZYA010000055.1:40092166-40102765 GCA_027575145.1 Gyps rueppelli | reverse complement strand
AATTTAGACTTGTAATTGGGATAAAATTTCAAATGCATTTTGCTGAAAACTGTTATATGAAATTAATTTGGTTCGTCAAAGGACGAGGAATCTGTTTTGCCACTGACTCTGTCATCCTGAGAAATTCATGCATTAATGGCACACTTCATTTTGGTTAAGCTGAGCCTGGCAGACGGGCTGCCAGCCCTCAGTTGTACGCTATACCCATTATATACCCAACCCTCTCTGAAAGTAATTCCCCCCATCAAGTCTACCAGTAAGACTGCACGTGGAATCACTTCCTAGCCAAGTTCTATTAGAACGAACCAGGTTAACTTAAAGACTTCTAAACTCTGAGTTATTTGACAGACTCAGGGCAAGGAACAATGACACATGCGATTATACCAACTTTTAAGCAGACTGGGGGAAGGTCCCTCATTTGTCTTCTGCAGCACCGTCTTGATCTGATTTGGCTGCAGCCATAAAACAAGTCTACCTCTACTGTACTTTCCCCATTTATAAATTGCATTAACTTTGTACACCTACAGAGAAGAAAAAATCTTTGCAGTTTCAAGGTCAATAAAATCTACAAACTGAAGTACCACTGTCAGCTTCTATCCGTGCTGATATTTTGTATATGAAATTGTGTGTGTACGTGTATAGTGTTTATTAAAGAAATCTTTAAAATGTTTTTTCTTCAAATTACCATGAATTAATTAAAGTAGATTCCTAACTGCACTTAAGTGCAGTTTATTTTCACTTAAGTGCATACAGGATAGTTTTAAATGGATAGTCTTAAGTGGAGTCTATCCATTTTAAGAATAGTCTCTTTGTTAAACGGAGATAAGATTTCAACCTTAATTTTTGTCCAAACCAAAAATGTTGCAAATGGACCACCAACTCTGATTTGCATAATTAACAACTTCCATGAAGTATACTTCCATGAAGTACATGGCTGTAGATACCCTGTTGCCTGTCTCATTTAAGTCTTTCCTTTGCATTCTAATCAGATAGAAACAGGGTCCAATTCCCAATTTGAAAAATAAACACATTAAAGAAAATTAGTTTAGGCATCATTACAGTGTACATACATGAGTGTCTACATTATTTTTAATGGACACTTTCTAAACAGCATTTAAGTACAAACCATAATTTCTCTGTGTGGCTAATTTGACCACACATATTGCAAACTGTTTTCATTTTCCTTTATTGTCCTCTAATGAGCTCATCAAGAGTATATAATTAGTGCAGTAAACTGCATAACACAGGCTCTGCCCTAAAGGAGCCAAGCAGAGTTCTTGACTAGCCCCCTCTCCCACTGGAACTTAGTACTGTTAATGGACCATGATCAGTAGGAAGTATATCGAGGGATATGCTCTTTTTTAAATAGCTTGTGATCTTTGGCTTGAAGCAACAGTTCTGGGGCTACCACCATCTGTACTGACACACACATGAAAGTTGTTCTGTCTCTTTTTAATGAAGCTACCAAGGTCAATTAATAATGGCTTTGGATGCCTGAAAGACACTGTAAGACCGAGCCACTGGATTCTGTGGCAATTTCTCTTTATGTGTAAAACTTTTAATATTCTCTGCTGTAGGTAATCCTAGAATTCTCTGCAAAAATCCGAAACTACCGTAGATATGAATTTATAAAGATACAGCTTCTCCAAGTAAGTAAACATTACAGACACATAAGAAATGCACAAACACAGATATAAATATTGTGTAACAGTCAGCTAGATTTCAGTCTAGGTGTGCTATGGAGGACGTTGTAATTGAAAGGTATCATTCTTCCTTTCCAATATGCAGTATATCATAAAAAACCAGCACTTTGAAAAAACAGTCACTTTCATGACTTAAGGATCTGTTTTTTAAGACACGCAACATAATTTTTTGAGATCTGCTCACTGCAGGAGATGGCTATATGAACACAAGGAATTTCAGATGTTTGGTTTTGTCCCAGTGTTTTTGACCTCACCAGCCTGCAAAACATGTGGAAAACTCTCCATAGCCCAGAACCAACACTGTAGTACCACCTTTTCTACTCCCCAGCTGGCATCAACATGCTCTTTCTAAAGGAGGTATGGCACAGGCTCCAGATAAGCAGGTTTTACAATACTTTTACAAGCTAAAAGTAAGAAATTTCTTCCAGAAGAGTAGGGTAACATCTGTGCATGTGCATTAATAGATGTGTATGCATTTGCATCTGTGCACGTGTAAGTATGTATACACACACATATGGATACATACAAAAGATGTCCACAAAAACAGATTTAGGTCTTTTCTACTGTCAGCCAATCACAACTAGTAGGACAGTGCTTAAACACTGTGCACATGAGTAACTGACAGAAATATAAGGCAGGGAGCAACAAAAGCTAGTAAAGAATGCATTGAAAAACAAGAGGAAAATGTAATCTCAGTTGCTGTAAAACCTGACATCACCATTCCTCTCCAATCACTTTTTATTTATTAGACCCTGCATAGCAACATAGCACACTGAGGAGCTTCTCTGATAATTAGTTTATCAGGGCTCTAATCTGTATCTGCAATTAATCATGTAAAATCATATCACCACTTTAATTTTAATCCCTGCTGTTCATCATCTACGGAATAAAGTACAGATATGTAATGTGGTGGAAACAATTTGCCATTTGAATAAACACTTAAAATCTCAAAGAAAGGTTAAAAAGGCTGTTCCAACAAGTTGCATCTGAGGATATTGAGAAAACTGGGTGTGTCCCTGAAGAGCCATTCTCTGTCATCATTAGAAATTCATGGAGACCAGGGGAGATACCCAACAACTGGAGAAAGTGTCTTCAAAAAAAGTCAAAAGGTTGATGTGGGGAACTACAGGCCAGACAACGTAAGTCACTCGGAAGATCATGGAGTGAGTCCTCTTTGAACACATTTTTGGGCACATAAAGGAGAATAAGGTGATTGGGAACGGTCAGCATAGATTTATTGAGGATAAATCATGCCTAACCAACCTGATTACCTTCTATGATAAAATGACCACATTTGTGGATAAGGAAAGAGCAATAGGTATCATTTACTTTGACAAGGCTTTCAACACCATCTCCCACATTATTCTTGTTAGGTCATTACAATCTGGAAGGATGGACTGAAAAAAAAATGGCTGGATGATCGGGCTCAGAGGGTGATGGTAAACAGGTTGTACTCTATCTGCATGCCTGTGACAAGTGAAGCACTGCAGGAATCGGTCCTGAGACCTGTCCTATTTAACATCTTTATCAATACCATGGAAGAGGTGACAGAATGCACGCTGTTGAAATTTGCAGATAACACCAAAATGAGGTGACAAGAAGAATCTGTATAGGCTGGAGAAATGGGCTGACAAGGCCTTTTTTCCTCCATGAGGAAAGCCCAGCAGTGCACCAGGTTGCCCCGAGAGGTTGTGCTATCTGCATCCTTGGAGGTTTCCAAGATGTGACTGAATAAAGCCTTGAGCAACCTGGTCTGACCCCAGAGCCAACTGCTTTAAGCAGGAGGTTGGACTAGAGCCCTCCTGAGGTCCCTTCCAACCTGAACTATGCTGTGATCCTATCCTGCCTGCAACCTCTTGCAAACTGAAATGGTAAGAGTATTTCATTATGTGACTCACAGGTTATGAGAACAAAAACATATTCAGCTGCCTTCACACACAGAGGAGAGAAACTTCAGGCTAGATTTTGAGCAAGCAGAGCTGGCCTGGTTAAATTTCTGATAATGGTTTAACATCTCAAAGTTAAAGGTGCCCAAGACACTTCTACCTTCCTGTACTCATGAAAAATGTTTTGGATTTGGTAGACAACTGCACCAGGCACTTGTCTTTTGCCCATGTCCACAGATTTGTCTGCCACCCAGAAAAACTGTTCTCTGGAGAAGTATCAAACAGGCAAAATTTGCTTTAGAAAAAAACAACAACAAAACCTCAAATCAAAACCATTCTGTATCAACAAGAAACTTAATGTTGAAAACTCAACCTCTAAGTTTGCTTTTATGCCACCTAAGTTTTTAAAGATGCCATCGCCATTATGTCCCAAAGTCTTGTATGTAGCAGATGACCTCCAGAATGACACCAGTGGGTCACACAGAGAAGCTCGTCCAAATGAACAATATTGCTAACTTAACCTATGGAGCAAACACAAATCAGATCACATGCACCACGTGTTAAGCAGGGCCAATAAAAGCAGTCTGCTTCGCAATTAAAAGACACAAGTGAAAAATAACTTTCTAACTTCAGCTTTATATACCATGCTTGAGTAATGGCAAAGGCAGGCAAAGAAAACGCACTCATTCAAAATTTTTATAGAGTCTGCGCAGACTTCTGCCACATGAAGTTAATGCCACTGAGAACAGATGATTGAAAAGCAAGCATACAATGCAGAGTGTGACTAGAGAATAGACATGCACACCTACATCAGCTCCACCTCCACCTGAGGGCAGATCTCTCTTCCTACCCATGGCTGTCTCCAGGAGGCACAACTTTTGGCATAGAGGCTGCTGTGCTCCTCTATCCCCGCAGCGCCTGTCCCCTGTGGCAGCCACCACTACTCCAGGCATCTGCTTGTACCTTCCTGCTCCTCTCCACCCACGTCCTCCCAGCAGCAGTTGTGGCTCTCGCTCTGGCATCAATTTCAAAATCTTGCAGAGAGGTTGCATTTATAAAATATTGCCCTAGAAGCATTTCAGAGGAAATGTTCAGGAAAAAGAGGGGAAAAGAACGGCCTCCCTGCAGGAGCCCTCTCTCCTTTACCAGCCATGGAGATTTTCTGGGAGGATCTTTGAGGGTTTATTTAGCTTTCTCTCTTAAAAGGATTGGCTTTTAGATTTGGTTTTAGATTGGGTTTAGATTTTGGCTTTGCCTCAAAACCTTAATATAGCATTAGGGAGAATTACATAATTTAAAGACAGCAAAGGCCAAGTAGGTCATCCAGTGGAACCTCTCAGCAGTGCAATCTTGCACTATTTAGCATATTCTGTGGTGCCTTTGTCCAGTCTAGATCCGATTTACAAAGGATGAGGCTTCCTGTATTCCTCAGGAGTTTTTTCTGACAGTTTACACGATTTTAACCTTTAGAAGTTTGCAACTTAAGAAGTTTGATACCTGTCACTTTCATTCAGACTACAGAAAATTCCATTTTACACCGTACTAATTTCACTTATGTACAAAAGCTGAAACATACTATTATAGCCCAGCAGCAACATAAATAAAAGCGAAAATGGACTACTCAGTCATTTTCTCTTTACTGCTCATTCACAGGGAAAAAGAGCTCTGACTAAGCAAGATCTCTCTCTTCCTATAATCGTCAGTGCACCTCACCTGTTTTCAACCCTTACATCTGCTCTTCTGGCTAAGCGTGTCTTTTTTTTTCCCTTCTCTCATTCCTCTTTTTACTTTTGACCTTTTCAGTCGTTTCTCAATACCTTTTCTCAGATGCTTTGGGGGATTTTATGAAATACTTCGGAGTGTTGTGCAAAGCTGTAGGATGCCTGAAGTTCACACTAAGTCCTACTGATTTGCTATAGTGCATGAAGGAACTGCTGTTCCACTGAAACCAAGAAGGATTTTGATACAGATTTCTCTGGGGTTCAAATGCCACCTTGTTTCTGCTGTTTTTCAGCTTCACTTTTCACTTTCAACAAAATTTTGTAATCACGAATTCTGATAAGAGTGATTTTTTAACACTTGTGTCAAGCAGGATTTTGTTCTAGCAGGCCACAGTCCTACAGATTTGCATGCTTAGTTGTGCAGATGAGAAAAATCACTTTGACTTGAGCAGGACTACATAGAGGCACAAATTCATTGTGGATGATTGTGTGACACATGACGCATGACACAATGGGAACAGCTAGGCTTGCGTTAGCACTGAATAAGAAACTTCAGAAATTCAGGATCTGGATTTTGTGCATGAACCGTAATAAGGCCATTCCACCTGTTATGTTTCTCTGTGCAATGAAGAAAGGTAAGAACTGTACTAGAACTGGCATTAAAATAAAGAGATAGCATAAGTGTTTATGCTCTCAAGTGCTTGGGGTGTCATTTGAGTTGTCAAGTCTTATTATACTAAGTATCATCCACACCTGTCACATGTGTTGTTGAAAGACACTTCTAATTCTTTGCCAATATATTTTTGGACAGAGCAAAGCATTTCTTGTTATGATAGTGAATGACAAGCTTTACAATTTCATTTGTGGGGAAGTATCTGCAGAGAATTTAAGTTGAAATGAGCAAGATGTGGCCTCGGCTTGGGAATGCATGTGCAGTGGGTATGGCATTACCTGCCATACAATAGCCTGGGACTAGTCTTCCGAATTCTCTTTAACTATGTACCCTAGATGTATTTGAAATAAATCTGGGTAAAATGTTTGCTATTATGTAATGGGTAATCTGGCTGGGATACCTAGACAAAACACTTACAAGTTTTGCCTCATTGTAATTTGATGTGCTCAGTTCTGAAAAGGCACTGTTATTCCCCATTGGGCTGAAATATTCATAAGGAAAAAAAATATTTTGCAAAAACTGCGTTTTTCCATGAACCAAACAAAGTGAAAACCTAGTAAATGGCTCAAGTTAAGACATCTGATAAAATCAGACCACTGTCACTGATTTGGAAAACCAAATCAAAAAATGTCCAATCTAAACAAATTAAAGACAAAATAAGGATGGTCTTTAGAATGCCAGTCGGGAGGAAAGAGCAAGCCATCATGCATGGTAAATCCATCAAAATGAACAAGTTCATCTTCTAGAAGGCACAACAGGTGCCAATACAATATGTATAAATGACTGGAGAAAAGTTAGTGCTCTGATAACTAACATCAGTAGAACCACTTTGACAGGGAATCAAAGAATGAGAGAAGTATCATCCCAGCAGAATAAATGGTAGGCTCAAATGAGAAAAAACAGATGAAACCTGGCATTTTTGGGGAGTTCTCACTTAATGGATTGAGTACACAGTAAGCACAGAAACAGCAAAGGCATGTGGACTGATTTGCTTACCAGAGCCTAGTAGATAATTTCCATAATAAAATTTGAGTTACCTTTTTTGTGTTCTAGATCTTAACAGTGTGTACCTGTATGGTGCTTTTTATCAGTATTTTCTCTCTAGTCTACTGATTAGCATTTGTGCCTAATCCTACGCTTTTGGAAGTTGTTGGTCAAGCTCCCATAGTGTTAACCAATTATTAGTGATCTCTCAGAGCTGTATTGAGTTGTTTTAATTAACATCTCATATATCAAATAATGCCATTTGTGATGGTCAATTTATATTGCTATCTGCCTACTAGTAAATGTATTCAGACTACTAGTCCATCTTAGAAGCCAATGAAAAAGAAAATATTTTTTAGTATTCAACCCTATCAGCCCTTCTAGATTTTCTACTTATTTCTGTCATAGTAGCACGAACAGCAAAGGGCTTTTTTTCCCATAGAGCTATAATGGCATGAGTTGGACATGTCTGTTCTGAAGTCACCTGGCTTTGGGGCTTTAAGAAGGACCTTTAACATTGTTATTTGTGTTTAATTTTACATAGCATTGAAATGTTACCTTGCCCTAAGCTGTTGAAGACACTGCTATCCTTTCCAGTAGCCACTTTTTAGCACCCTGTCCTTGACTTCATAATCCTCAAATACAAAGCTTGGAAATCTGCTTCTGGCAGAACAAGATCTCTTCATCTTTGAGGTCACGTTCCAGGCCTTTGTTCAGTCACAAGTTCGGTTTGGATTTATCTTCAGTATGTCTGCTTGAATATTCAAAAAATCATCAGCTAGTCTAATTTGTTTTTTTTAAAGTCATGTAAAAGACTGATTTGCTTTGACAGGTGGATCAGAAACAGAATTGGAGCTGTTTTATCTGGACCTAATTAAACAACCTTCATTACTGGCAGGTATGTGTTTGTGATGAGTAGAAATTAGCTTGATTGGAATTAAAACTCAAAATATAAGGCATGGCCCCCGGCCGAACTCCCCTCTGGAGCGGGCAGGGGCACGCCGCCTTTCCCCGCCAACTGCCGCCCCCGGCTCTCTTTGCCCGCTCTGGCCGCCGCGCTCCCCAGGCCGCTTCGGAAAGGGGTGGGGGTGGCGCGGCCTGCAACCTCTGCGTGTAATGGACTTTGGTGGGCACAACGCTTCTTTCATTGGTGTAATTTGACTTCATGGCAGTCACTGCTGATTTACTCTGGCCATAACTGAGGTGGGGCTCAGGCCTCCTGTTTTTAAGACATTTGAAGAATACACCGAGTATGTGTTACTGGCATGTGTATAGGTGTATAGGCACGTGGAAACGTACATACACTATTTCTCTACATGATGGTTACATCCTTACTGGCACTACTACAGTGGTGTCCAAAGAGATATGCTGATTTACCTCAGCAGGGGATCTGGCCTCTGATATTCTAGTGTCTGAGAGGCCCTTTTTTTAAATAACATTATTTCAAGGAAGAAATACATTTCCTGTGTCCCAAGAGCGTAAGAAGAGGACAGTTGCTCTTCTCCAGATTTCAGACCAGCATCAACTCCTCCTCGTGAGTGAAGTGTGAACATTGCATTTCCGAAGCAGGATCCATACGTCTGGTCTTTCCCTCGCCAGAGTCGGTTTTGCACACCTAAGCTTAGAGCTGGCAAGGGACCCTAGAAATATTGGGAACTTGTCATAAACTCTCTAGGCTAGACTTGGATATGGCTGGAAAGTTCAGTGCTTTTATTAGTGAGAAAGAGAGAGAACTGGGAACTGTTTCATTGTGGGAAACTTTCACTTCTCAAATACAGTTTGGAGAACAAATGCCACTAACAGTGGTAGGCAAAAAACATGCCGGAGAGATGACAGCTGGCAGATTTAATCGCCAAATGGTCTCTGAAATAACAAGAGGAAGGTCCTGTATCAGGTCTATTTTAGACTTTTAACCAGGGCATTGCAGAAGGCTACCTTGGACCAACAGACCACATATAGAGAGTTTAAATTAAATGGAAAATACAAGTCTAAAAGGATATGCATATGATAGTCTGAAGTTAGCTGAACCTAAGCTGCTCAAAGGTATGAATACTGAGGAGGCTTTGCTTTTCTTCAAATCAAAGATATAACAAAATATCTAGACTCCATATTCCTAGAAAAAGGACAATGTTTTTAGAGATAGGCTCCAGTATTAACATCATTCATTTACACAAGAAATTGTGACTTTGTTAGCCTATTCAGCATCATCTGGCAAAATAGATAAACAGCAAGTTATCAAACTCTGTTAACAATATTGAGTTTATTCAGATTGTAAACATGAAGGTTGGCTGTAAATAACTGTAAAGGACCTCATTGCTGCTGATTTGGGGGGAGCCTGTTCCCATTCACAAAGCTGCCAGCTTTTTCCTTACCCAGGTGAGTGCCTCAGTGTGTATTAACTCATATGAAGGTTATGCTGAGAGGCAACATTGGACATGCTCTTTCCTTTTTTCCCTGTTTGTTTAATTTTGATTACAGTGTTTCCCAAGCTATAGTTTCTTTCTGATTTTGTATAGGACCTGGGGTCTTTCTACTACTGCTTGCATGATGATTGGGGGAAAAGGTGTAGAAGAAGTGAAAGTGCAGGATGTAAAATGTCTCAAGGACTTGACTGCCTTTGCTTGGAAGGCTGACGGTAGCAGCAGTGAGGCTTGGACAGCTGTATGTGTAGATTCAGCAGATGTATTGTGTATTGCTAGGACACATTGCCTGCCTTCTTGCCTCTGAAAATACCTGACTGAGGCAAAGTTTATCCTCACAGGCACTAAAATACACAAGTATTGTCCAGATGTGATTTTTATGTCTGCTAGATAGTTAAGGAAAAGAGCTGCTCTGCTGCTTTTGCTAACCTGGGATTGCAGGTGCAATACGAACCTTATGCAAGTCCTTCAGAGGCTACATTTTTTTCCACCTTGCACAAACAAAAAGGCTAATTAATTATCAAACCAGCTGGCATAATTCAAGCACCTGCTCTCAGAAGCTTAACAAGCACAGTTACAGAAACTGCTCTGCTGTATAGCTCAGACCACAGACAACCCTCCCATGTGTCTTGCTTGTAGATAACCTATTTTTGTACAAAGCGTAGTGCTGGGAATCCTTTGCTGTTAGTGCTTGGAAACGCTTTGTTGTTGTACTTGAGCTGACAAAACCTCACAGGCAATGGAGTTTTAAGTTTTACAGGAGCCAAACCATGAGACCCCTAACAGCAAGCAACTCCTCAAGGGGATTGAGAGTAGGGCAAAGTACTACAAATGCACTTCATTCTATATTCCAGCCAGATAGGAGAGAAGGTCCTAGAGCATCTGAATGAGTTAGGATAGGATTGTTATCCTCTGCCACGGAGAGCACCTTCCTTCCATCCTTCAGCCTCCAAAAGGCAGATCACAAAGACTCCTAGCGTGGTAGCTCTCCAAGTCCCTGTAAGTCAACCGACACTGAAGAAGCCCAAACGATCTCCCCTCAACTCCTCACAACCTCCTCCCCAAGCCTACAGCTCTCCCCCGCCAACCCCCACCCCTGAGGAGACCTCACACAAACCAGCCCCTCCAGCAGCACTTCGGGCCTCCCCAAACCCAGACTGCCCACAGACACCTAGCTCCTGCCCCTTCCAACAGAAGCAGCCATAACCTCCT
>JANZYA010000055.1:28594631-28606069 GCA_027575145.1 Gyps rueppelli | reverse complement strand
AACAGTTTTGTCCTTGCAACAAGGACCACAGCAGAAAAGGTGTCACTCTCTTTCCTCCTCTTTCCAAAGAAAAGAGAAGGTGGGGAAAAGGAAATGTGTTCTCTATTCATAATCAGCAAATAACAACTCTCAATGAGAGCATTCAATTTTTGCTTATTTAAAAATGTTTCAGTGGTTCAAGGAAGAAAAAAAAGAATCTGAGACCCGTGATTTCATCTCTGTTTCCCATGTACACTAGCGCAGTGGTCTCAACAGCAGGGCGCAGGCACCCCAGGGGGTGTGGAAGACATTCCACTGCAGCACGGGAAAAAAGTTTTTTTTTTACCATTAAAAAATAAAATAAAAAATATTTTTAAAATAGTGTTTACTTAATCTTTTTCTCATCCTTTTTTACTTTATAATTTGTGTATGTTTTATAATGTACATAGTATATTAGTACAGTACTATATAGACTAAAGAAAACTGTTTATTTCAAATTTCAGGTAACCAGCTATTTTTTCATAATAGCTTATTACAAATTGTTACACAGTTTACTGTTTTCAGTTTCACAAAATTATGTTAAAGCAGCCCACATTATCTAAGATCTTTTTTGGAACGTACTAGGCAATTTAAAGTAAAAAGCAAGTGCTCACATGACCAAAAGAGATTATTCCAAAATTAGTCCACTATAACAAAAATGACCACTGAAATCTAGTCTGAGTGAACAACACACCTCTAATGAAAAGCAGTCACAGTGCCAGGATATGTACTGCAACAGCAGGCGTTGGCAAAAGATGCTACACTTTTGAAACTTGTCTGGGAGCTGGAATTTCCCCTTTAAGGTGACTGTTAGGGTTATCATCACTATCTTTGTCTTTGTGACCCCTAAATCCTTCGTATGATTGAGGATCTTCTATCAAATCAAGAGGAGTAATTAAAATATTCCTCATGCTACTCTAGTTTATAGTTAGGCTTTCCCTTGCAATGTGGGCAACACAAATCTGAACCTTTCAGGCAGAGGATCACACATCTTCCATATCCTCAAACAGGGGATTGTAAATACTCTCTAGGGCTCTTACTCTTCATATTCTTCCTATATGCCCAATGTAAGATTATACCACATTTTTCTAAACAAGAATTTGTCAAAGTGAAAACACTTATATATCAGCTACCATTTCTTCCTGCTCATTACCAACACTCATACAAAAGTGCTTCTACATTTATTTTTGATACATGTAGAAATTTTGGGTAGAGACCCAAAGTATATGCAGCACATTCAGCAAGCAGCTGAAACTTTAGAAGAGTTCTTGATTCAAACAGTAAGCTACAAACAGTACTGCCACACTTATTTCTATTATAATTGCACTTACTCATATTTTTGCTTTCTCTAACATAAAAGGAATGGGAATCAAGTTAATCACAGTCACCTTGTTTAAAGCTATCTATTCACAGGAAACTGTTCTCGAAATCAAAGTCAGCAAGTTACTTGACGATGACAAGGTGAGGTAACTAAAAACTTGGCCAATTCTATATGACATTATCAAACCTGAATTGTTCATCCATTCTGGACTTCTGAAGCTTTACCACATAGTCTATACAACTAAAATAACTCACCTACCTTACCAAAGTCCATAGTTCCATCCAAAATGTGGTGCCCCTGTTATCCAGCACAGAACCCTAAAACCTCACTGAAAGGAAATACTTAAATGATAACTTAGAGCTGATCAGTACAGTAAACTATTCACCTGTTAACCTTGCTGCTATAAATAGGTAGTAAAAAAATTTCAGTTTAAAATTTTGCTTTGTAAAAGGATGTAAACACAAAGTTAATCAGAGGGCAATATATCAGCTGATATTATATTGGGAGTCTTCTTGAAGCAATGAAGAGCCTTGAGAAGCCTGAAAACAATTTGGCATTTCACATCCTTGGGTAGGTGCCTATTAAGAACATGGAAGTCAAACAGCAATGCGCATTTAGCTCTCCAAGCATTGAATGTAAGGCATGCTGCATGTCCGGATGCCCATCAACACATCTGCTTATAAATAGACTGAAGCATCTGCCCAGTGGACAGCTGGAATATGGAAATGCTGTGAGCATACAAAAGAGGGCATTTGAAGTTGCTTTTATTATTGTTTTTTGAGGGGCACACAGTACTAAAAGGTGCAGAATTTATTTCAGTTCTTAAAATAGGTCCATTCTTGTCCAGCTGTAGCACAGGAAATTTTAAGGCATGTTTTATTTCGTAAAGAAATCACTGGCAACATTTTACACACAGTCATCAGATACCTCTTCAGTGAAAACGTACTAGCTACATGTCATGGCTGCTCTGTGGCTTAATCTTCTATATTATGGGATAGAGGTGTGGTGGATTATGTCCTTCCTGATCAACTCTGCCTGTCAGAAACTCGATGCGGGAAGCTTAACTCACTAAAAATGAGTAAAATAAGACATTGCTGGCTGCAGAGGGTACCCGCTCGTGTTGCAGGGATTAACCTTTCTCTTCTCTCACAGCCCCAGAAAAAGAAAATCAAAAAAGATCCCACCGCGAAGAAGCGGAAGCAAACAAACAAAATCATAAGTGGTCAAACCTGAGAGGAGGGAGAAAAGAAGGTTGAAGGAAGCCGCAGTCACAGTTGTATACAGGAGCTCCTGAGAGGCAAATTGGCAACCTCCACAGGCATGGAGGTGTCATTGGCCAGTAAGACCTGCCAGTACTGGCCAGTGTTTTCCCAGACTCACAGTCGGCTACTTACAATTCTAATCAGTATTCAATATCTCTTTTTTATTATACCTCTGCAGCTTACCCTACTAATGATGTTCTATTTTAAAGTTTATGCTTCTCTGAGAAATAGAGAACATTATTTTCAATGTTAAACCTGTAATTTTACTACTTGGATTAAGCAGCCATGAGTTAGATTGTACATAATCATGCTGTGTTCTGAAAGAACCTTTTCCCTGTGTATCTATTGATATATAAAATGGCTGATACACCTTTTCTGTCACAGTCAGTACGTGTTAATATAACTGTGTATTTGAGTTGTTGTGGGTGAAAATAACTGGAAAAATACTGCTGAGCTTAGGTTCAGGTCTTGGATTTTTTTGGCGATACAAGGAGCATATTGTTAGGGAAAGGACATTTTCCTGAACCTTATTCCAAGCTCTGACATTTTAAGTCTGTATGGACAAGAGTTCACAAAGTTCCTACCAAGACCATGCTGTTGTAGGTAAAAGCCCATATGTATAGGTAAAGTTAGTCCTAGCATTAGTGTAGGGAGAGCTAGGGTTAAAAAAAAAAAGAAAAGGAGACAGCTTCAAAGCTCAGGAATGATTGATCTGCTTCTTTCCAAGTAATAAAAGTAGGGAAACATTTTTGAAGCATTTTTATTACTCTCAACCTTTGTATCATCAATAATTTAATAAAGTATGTACTAAAGAAAACTTGAAGAATCTGACTGAAACATTTGAATACTATTTGGACTGTCTTAGCTAGTAAAATGGTCCATCAACCTCCTAGAAGTAATCGAGAAAATATAGTTCCAAAAGTACTTGATAAAGGAATACCCAGAGAGAAATATAGGATATGAGTCTTTCCCCAAATTATTTATTGGTCTTTCCCCAAAAGCACATCTACAAAGTAAGGATGAGACTGTGGCTTGCTGCTGTCAGATGTCTTGCAGAACTTGAGGGCTGAATTACATGTCTTTCTAAAAGCAGTGAGGTTTTTTTGTTTCACGCAGTTTATAGTTGCACTCTAAGCAAATATAGCTATAGTGACAAGATGCTATCACCTTGTACATCAAAATTTTGCAGAATCTAACCCTTATAAAAAAAGGAGTTTTAATTCTTACTTAATGTGCTTTATATAAGCACTTTTTTGCTTAATTTGCATGGTATTTTTACATCATTTATTTTTTTATTAAAGCATTTTATTAGATGTAGTCAGTGCAAAAGACTAAACTAAAAGGCAGCGGCTCCAATAGACCATCTCATCACCACCTCTCCCAAATCACATATCAGACTGGAAGATAAAAAGGTCACCTGCCTTCCCTCCTTGGCTTCACTCCACGGGTTACACAGCCCTGCTTCTCCACGGGTTTCCATGTCTCCCACCTTCTCGGCACGCTCCCATAAAGCCGGGATGCTCGGGACCATGCGATGCACGCGTCTACCCAGGTGATGGGTTTGCCGGGAAGGGCCGAGCAGGGCTGAGCTAACCCTGGGAGAGGAGCTGGCCGCCCTGGGGACGCGCGATTTTGCAGAGGGTATGAAGCTATCTGGGAAGCGAATAGCCTGGGAAGCTGGCCGTGCAAGGTGGTCACAGGTTGGGTGACACGATGGCAGGAGACATTCAGCGGGGGTGAGAAGGAGCCACGTTCGCAGGAGGAGCAGCCCCGGCACAGTTGCCCCCGCCCGGGGCCAGGCGTTTGCGCCGCGGGAGGGTGCGAGGAGCACTCACCTTTGGGGTTTTTTTTTTTGGCCTATGGCTACATACTTTAACTGCACTCTAGTGAGCAGGCAAGATTCTACATCCGCAAATATCCAGTTGTAACATGCTCACGAGATTAATATTTTTTATAGCTTTCAAACTAACCATTCACCAGAAGAGATCAGACAGGTATGGCAAGACGACCATTTTGAATAAAGGGATATTCACAATCATATCCTTCAAGGCCTGAGGCACCATTTGTAGCTCACCTTAAAAAAAGAATCTTTGTCATCTGAAGGATGTCTGGTGAGCGTTCACGCTTCACAAATATAAGGAGAAAAAAAACCCAACAACACAGCCCTTCAGAAGTAAACAAACCTATTGTGTACAAAGCATATCTGGCTTTTCCTTTGCTTTTATCCTCCTCCAATCATAAGTTAAAGCTAGCTGGGAATGAAATTAATTGGAGAAAGTTTATGGAATTTCTGGTGTTGAATAAGGCTGCTTATTTATTACTTTGTTATAGCTCTATACAAATATATAGATGCACATATGTCTGAACTAGAATTATGCTGTCCAGACTTATGAGAGCCAGTTGGAATCTCTCAAGGTTGCAGATGAGTAAGTGTAAATGCATGTGTATATTACAAGATACGTGCCCTTGGAGGTGACTTTCTCACTGATGACAAATCTTTCTTAAATCCTCTCCTAGAAATCAGTCCTTTGTTGGTTTTGTGTCTTTGACTTTTCTATTTTCCTGTTTACTCTAATGGATTTTAATAGAAGTTTTAAAAACAAGCATTTATTTGAAATACGTTAAGAGGTACAATACTTCAGAAAAGTGGAAGAGGTTTCACAATCATTTGTTTTTTTGAGAAAATGAAAATCCATAGCCAGAACCAGCACTGGACCTCTCCAGAGATCTGTGCAGAAGTAAATTTTATGGGTACAAAAGGCTGTTTCTTTTCTCTGCGCTGGCAATTTGTTTTTCTGCAACAGTGTGTCTTCAACCAAGGACAATTCCTGCTGGAGATGAGACCTTTGATAACTTGTGTCAGTTCTAATTCAGGTGGGAGGACATAACTGTGGTGTGCTAGTAGCTCAGGGACGTGCAAAAAAAATCTTTGTTCTCCATGGCTGCATCCTGCTTAAGCTCTTGAAGGCTATTAAGAGTACTTGAAAACAATGATTTATGTGAGTCATACAAATATGACCACCTAGCAGAGTGAAGTTCAAAAAACTCACTCCTGGCTCAGAAACTAAAATTGGCTCAGTCTGTTTTGTCTTTTCTTTTTTTTTTTTCTTTAAACTTGCACAGGAATGTCATATCATGTCACAACTGCTAAAAGGAAAACAAAATCTTCAAAGTCAATGAGGCTAAAACTGATATCCAAATTACATTTAATATAGTGGGACTCAAAACAAATGAAGAATGCCTTCAGCCCTGAACAAAGGCCAGTAGAAAATGAAAATCACCTGATGAAAGAATAGAGTTATCCATTCTTAATCCAGCAAAAGTTGGTGATTCAACTGCCAGAATAGCACAAAGCAAAATAGAAAGCATTTGTAGATAAGAGAACAGAACCTAATGGATATTTTCAGTAAGCCTAAAAGCTCTGTTACCACTATAGTGCAAAGATAATGGTTTCTACCTCTACAATTTCTTGCAATGATTGTTTTGCCAATATCTAGTATAAAAGAAACAAAGACTAATAATTGCTTGTCAGCATTGACGAAGCATGACAGGCATCAACCATGGGAAGGGGGAATGCCACTTCACTGCTGTATCCGAGAGTAACAGACTGCATACAGTTTATACTGTTCACCTATGAAATTGGCTCAGGACTGTAAAGGAAAGGACATCTGAAGGTCAGCTTAAACAAGCTATTTATGTCTCTCAAGGTAAAATACATTCAGGGACTCTCAATCACTGAGATGATAATTTAAAATTGCATGGAACGGTGTTGAAAATTGTACAATAGATAGATCTAGGCTCTGCTCAGAGATCAGGTCCAAATGAAGTTCAGAAAAGCTGCAACAGAAATATTTTTTCCAGGAAAAAGCATATGTCTCAGAACCTTCCATCATGGAGAGGTATCTAAATATAGGTTAATTACATAAAATGATATGCAGCATACAGATTCAAATTGTGGAGTGGAGGCATAGAAGGAAGGAGTTGCCAGATGAAACCTCATTATAAAAAAGCATGCATAGTGAAAGATAAATCATAGTTTATGAAGATCCTTTGTTAACTAAATGAAATCATAGCAAAGGGGAAAAAGTAATGCTGATAATGTTGTTATTACCCATTTTCCTAGATATCGTTTGAACCAAGCCTCTCAAGTGTAGTTTCTTAAGGATTGATTTCTTTTGGAATTCACAAAGGCCTATTTTTTGAGGGTTTTTTAGTATGTTTGTATTTCCATAATAATAAGGTTCTTAACTGTTTCAAATCCGTTTGAATAAAACTTCCAAAAGGGAGCAATGGTCCTAGGAACTCCACCTGGAGTACCTTACAAAAGTCAGACTGTCACAGCCTGGGGCTCTTTACATTCTGAAATTCAGGAGTCAATTAGGATCCTAGTCCTCAAGATCCTCTCACTCTTTAAGTAACAGTCTGCCCTAAGAAGGGGCAAAGCAACCTCTCATACATTAAACCATGTAGGAGACCAGTAATCCAAGTTCTACCTAGATGCTTAGGCCATAAAGTTATTTGCTAGTTTGATTTATGTATAAAAAAAAAATTACATATTAAATTTAAAAGCTGGTTTAAAAATATACAAACACATTATTAATGTTGGGAGGATTAAAAACATTCTTCTTGTTTGCCACAATTTTTTTAAGGCTAATTGTCTTCTCACTCATTTGGCTCTCCAGACTAATTTTATTCTAAAAAATCTCGGTTCTTTTCCTCAAATAAGAGCAAATATTTCCCCGAGGAAATATGACAAAAGTTCAATAAGTTTATCAAAGGCAGGACTCTTCCACCTTTATTGCAAAAAATGTGTTTCCCGATGGAAATAGTAGAACATACTACTGAATATAATTCATAATAAGGTTACAGAAGGCAAACAGAGGTTTTACATAGCAGTGTTTCTGGGAAGAAAGAAAAAAAGCCACAAAATTTTATATTTAAATTCCAGAGCAAGGAAGTCTGTAGCTAATCAGCTTTATTCCCCTGGTAAATATTTTGCCACAGACCATGGAATTCCTCTAGAGAGGTTCACAGATGCAGAGAGTAAATGTCTCAGGGGAACAATACTAGGCTACCAAGACTTCCACCTCTAAATTGACAGCTGAATGCAACACAAGGAAGAACTAGATGATATTCTGAAAGCAGTGTAATATTTTCTTTAATTCATCACTAGAATCTATAAAGATATTTTGAAAGGAAGTTTCTAATGTGATAGATGTTCAGGGTCAGTGTTAGTGATGCTTGAATTTTTTTTTTATGTATCAGAAGTCCGGTCATCACCAATACTTTCTGACAGCTTCAGACTCATGGATGTAAGGGACATAGAAGATGAAATATCACTCCAGAAAATTTCCCTCCCGGCCAGATTTGAGACAAATTAATGGATTAGTGAGAGGAAATTTACATCAGGTTTTCTTAAACAACAGAGCATCAATAGATGTCTTCAGTCCCCAAGGCTATCAAGTCAACAACTTTCATTATTTTAATACCTTCCAAAAAAACTCCTAAGACAGAGTACATTCTCAGGAAATCTAGATTCATACAAATCAATGAAAGATAAATCAATGAGTAAATCTGACAGTTTGGAGAACTATGATATTTACACCTGGTGAATGCTTAAGGAGAGTGGCTATAATGATAAAGCTATGGTCCTAACTGCTGATCCCTTTTCTTCTTCTTCTTTTTCTTTTTTTTTTTGTTGGAGAGTGCATTTACAGAAAAAATTATAAACCTGAATTGTTTCCCATTCATACCAGAGAGCCACAGCTTCATTTCCAAGGGGATTGGTTAGCCTACCTCGCTAGTTTTAAACGGATTCCCTGTCATTCAGACTTTCCACCAGTTTTTAATCTGGACATTTTAATCTGCCAGCAGGCATTAAATACTCTGGTTTCTTCTGTTTCTTCCCTGATACACTGGCCAAGCTTTCCATGCAGCAGTGTTGTTTCATGAAAAGTTTTGCGATTACGTGGTATTAGTTTTCCCCTTAAGAAGCTAGCTGTGAGTTTCTTCACTTAGAAAAAAGAGTGTTGACAGAAGTCTGCTTTTGAATGTTGCTGCAATTTTAGGTTACTACTGTCCCCAACCGTCCACCTTTCCCCTCTGATGTAATTTACTGTATCAGTGGGAAGTGTGATAAAGAGTGTGAGACCCCTGGTCTCCCCACCTCATACTTCAGCACGGGAACGGCAGGCGTAACACTAGTACGCTGGCATGTGAGCTGTGCTGGCTGGGATGTGGTGACTCCACTAACTACAGTAAACCCATGGCAGAGGGCTGGGGCAGAAGTGAAGGTTGTGGTCTCAATCCACTGCTGCAAGATGTACTGAAGAACATCTGTCTTAGCTCTGAAGTCTTGATTGGTTGATTGATCGATTGATTTATCTCCCCAAATTTAGCCATCCTGGGCAGCTCCTTGTGTTGCCTGCATGCTCTCTTAATCTGATTATTTTCTCATTTCTGTTCAATCTTCATTTTTGGTTTAGTTGTGGTAATGACTACGTGTGAGTTCCCTAAGATTTGCCTGCAGGACACAGCTGCTTTATGATTTCTGTGCATGGCATAAAACAAAGCTATGATGACTTTTAATTTATAAGGGTTACGATACAAAGTTTACCATTGTTCATTTCTTCCTTTCCTTTCTTTTCGGAGAAAGAAAGAATGAGAACGCAAAACTACGTGCTGCAAAACCTGGAAAATAAACATAAAGGAGGCTGTGAGGTTCCAGAGGCAGCACATACCTGCCTACTTTCAATTAGACTTTTGCAGGCAGGCAGTTCAAGGGCAGTTTTGCTAAAAGTAATGGTTTGGTTTGTAGTTTCTGCCCCGCGACAAGCACTAAAGCGGAACTGACCACAACTTGTTTGAACAGTGCTCCAACAAAAGACACCGTTTTGCCTAAAATGGAGGACTTCATGGTGAGACACAGTGATTTGCAGCAGTGATTGCTGGCTAAGTTTCTCATTTCCATAATGCATGAATATTTTGTTATGACAAGGTATTAGTTTTGCTTTGACTTAACTTTTTGGTTTTTTTTTATAGTGCCTTGAAATATGAATTTCAATAGCATTATGACAGGTGTATTTGACAGTATGTTATAACCAATATTTTAAATTATACTACAATGTTTTGACCTTATCAAAATAAAATTTCAGCACATTTTTGAAACAAGATGATGCATCATAATGGAAACAAACCATCTCAGTGGATCAGAATAGGGTTTTTAGAAATGTCAGTAATAGAACAAAACTAGACATTTGATGTTAAACTGTTATTAAAAAAATTAAAAAGAAAAAATTAAGTATCAGAATTTGTAACAGAATGAGCATTTAGCTCTGTAGCAGATTTAGCATTTTGTACAACCTATGCATTATATAGGCCAGAAAAACAATTTCTAGAATCCTATCCCCAAATCCCATGTAATGAAAGGTACTAATTTCTTAGGCTCAGACCTGGTGTTTTTTGCCTGGGGTCCTGACTGAAGGTGCGTTAGGGTTAGTAAGAATATTTCCATCTACCAATGGCAGCAGCAACACGAGCTGTTTTCCTAACATCACATATGCCAATAGCTCCCATGGATTTCAGTGGATACTGGCCAGGAACGTGCATTTTCAGTTAGCGCATTTTCAGGTTACTCCCAATAAATTGATAACTCACTTAAGTGTCCAGACCATTTTCTTCGTGTAAAAAGAAAACATGTCCACATGAGAACTGGGCTTCCTCTGGCCACAAGCCCTGCTGCTTTGGCCAACCTCCAGGCATCTGGCACATGCCCACTGCACCAGGCCAGCAGTGTTGACATGACAAGATGACTAAAATCCAGGCAGGTTGGTGAAATATGCACAGCTATGGTTTTTTCACCACACATACCAACAGATGTTTTCTTCTTTATTTCTGAGATCAGAAGGAGGTACTGCTCCCTGTAAGCTTTTACCATGATAAAAAGGAGAATGGATGATGCAAGAAAAATTATTTCTTTATTTCCTCAAAATAAAACAAACATTTTCACTTAGAAGTTTTTCCATTAAGCAAAAAATGCATATTGGTGAAATCCCTGGTTTAGCTAGCAGTTTTTTCTGCTGAAGCTTGGCCTGAGTAGAAATGTCCTGTCCAGCTCCAGAAAGAAGTTGTTGCAGAGCAAGGAAACAGCAATGTCCACCCCAAGTATCTTCTCCCCAGAAGTGTCTACAGCCTCACAAGGTGCTTCAGGCTGTGTCAAGGGCCCTTGCAGCAGCCTGTTGTCAGCTCTTTCCCTTCTTTATATAACCAGCAGTTTCTCATCCCTCACACAGCAGTGACTCACCCCCACAGCTCTGTCCCATCCTACCCCAACCCAGTCTTGATCCCAAAGTCAATCTGTAACCTGCAGAAAGCGCTGCGCTCGCGAGGCCCAGAGGCTGTTCCTTCGTCCAGCCTACGGACCTGCAGTGAGGAGGTAGCTAGCTGAGCTTTCTCCTTTTCTGGACCCGTTCTTGTTCCTGAAACTGCTAACTGAGATGGAGTTGTTTCTCCCTGATTAAAGAAAATAAATAAATAAAAATCTTACTTTTCACAAAAGCTTGGTAGAAGTAGCACCGGTATGCTGCGGGTTATGTCTCCTTCCCACAGAAAGAGCAGGAGGGAAGTGCGCAGGGCAGACAGCCAGAAAGGACTCATTCCTGCACCCTGTCCTGCCATCTATAACCTTCTGCCAGCTTTTCTTGTTTTATCAATTTAACAACAGCTAATACTTCTTTCTTCAGATTCCTGCCTAATTGAAGGATCAAAGCGAACGCACGCAGCCCTTGCGGTTTAGTGTGATTTATGTACAGCGGTTGTGGTGTACTGCGTGCTTAGGG